>CAMZMU010000049.1:64891188-64996386 GCA_947311845.1 Poa pratensis | reverse complement strand
TTTAGAATACCAAATTCATATAAACAGACAGATAAAAGTATATTTTTTTGTATTATGTTGTTATTTTGGTCTTCTAAATGTTCATATTTTCTATAAAATGGATCCAAAATTAAACTACGCTAACTTTTGACTAAAATATACGCCTTATTTTGAAAACGGATGTGTTAGAGCATCTCAAACAGATGCTCTATAATAGGGCGCCACTTTTTGGTTATAGGGCACCTGTTTTAACGTTTTAAGCACCAAAAAATTTACTTACCGATGCCTATTTTAGGGCACGTCCTCTCCAACAGATACCCTATTTTATGGCACCGTGGCCGTGCCACTCCTCTTCTGTTTTGTGTTATTTGAGAGATTAAAATGAAGATATGATCAATCATGAACTAAACAATTGCAAAAATAACATACATATAATTTAAGTTCAATCCATAGCATATCATAGATCCACTCAACACACACATAGTACAAAACACTTCGGCCAGAGACAGTTAGTCTGAGGAGTCGCCTTGAGCGCAATGGTGCACGCGCGGCTAAGCCGGCATGATATGTCCACTACTATGCACAGATCGAGTTTCTGGGCACGGTGTGTTGATAGATGATTTGTTGCCTAAGTGTAGATGACTGTGACCGTTCATATATATCAACGAAACTGCCGTGCGCGCGTGCACATTGCGTAAATGCTTTTTCGATCGAAATGCATGCGTAGGTTGGGCTTGACACATCACGATCTGCATGATTAATGTAAGCCAAACATGCATAATGGACTAGTTGTGTACATTCAGCTGAGTGCAGTACGTTGAAGAGTCAGCAATGACCGAAAAGTTAACTGTGGCCTACTGCAACTCAATCTCTCTATTTTCTTTTGTTATCGAAGCTCAATCGCTCGAATTTATTGAACCGACATCATATTAGTGTGCAGATTAAAAAAAAGATAACTCCAGCAGGACGTAACTGATAGGTTAGCTCTCGCTCCGTACGAGCCCTCCGCGGGCAGGCGAGGTCCGTACGAGCCCTCCGTGGCCAGGCACCTCGCCTGCCGCGGCCGCCACCGCCGACGTCCCCTCTCCCTGGCCATGGTGTCTCCCTCCTGTGCACCGCGGCCGGCTCGGCTCGTCCCCTCTCGGAACGGGAGCGCCGCCTTCGCGCAGAGAAAGCCCCAGATCCTCTTCTGCGTCCCGACCTCTGGAACCAGATCCTTCGCCGAAGTCGCCGCCTCGACGCCGCCTCCCGGCCCTCCGCCGGCGACGACACCCCGACCGCTGCGCTCCGTCATCATCCGTCTCCGGGATGAGGATGCGAGGAGATCGGGTCCGCGCCCGCCGCGCGCTGACAAGGACGGCTGGCTGACTGCCCTTGGCAGGCGCCGCCCCTACCTTCGCTCGCGCCCCGCGCCGGCCGCTCCGGCCTTCCAGCGCCGCCGCTTCCCGGCCTTCCTTGCTGGGAAATGCCTCAACTGCCTCTCCACGGAACACTTCAGGGCGGCCTGTACCTCCCTCAACTGCAAGGAGCTGGCCATGTCGCTAGGCAGTGCACGTAGTGGCGCGGCGGCGCCCCCACTCAGGGTGGCTCGCGCTCGCGATACCGCCATGCCGACGTCAACGCCCAGATCTGCTGCAACTGTCGTCGGGGATGCCTCCGACACCTCAGAGGGTTCGCGGGCGGCCACGCCACCTCTCCTGAAGCCGCCTGAGCTGCTGCGTGCTCCATCACCGCACGCCAGGGCGGCAAGCAACGCGCCCATCGTCCCCGAGGTGCATCATTGAGCGCTCGCCCACATTGACGCCGAAGAAGAGCGCCTTTCCAGGGCGATTCTTGTTTCTGTTGTCGGATGCCGAGCCGCCATTGATGCGGATGAGGTCTCTCGGTCCTTGAAGCCGCCCTTTTGATCCAAGCTGACGCCTTTTCCATCGCGGCCACTTGCAATGCCGACTTCTTGGTCGTCTTCAATGTCGCTGCTGATCTTGAGCGCGCTTTGGAGCGGCCAGTGATTCCGGCCACGAGGTTCGAGCTGTGCATCAAGCTCTAGACGCGCCAACACATGGCTACAAGTGCTGTCATGAACTTCCGTGTGTGGTGGCCTTGGTGGGGATCCCCGAGCATGCCTGGAACCGCTCGACGGCGGCCAAGCTCTTGGCTCCTGCCTGCTTCATCGACTCCATCGACCCTGCCTCCACCAACCGCTCCGACCTCTCGAGCTTCAAGATTAGGGGCTGGATGACCAACCCCGGGTTGCTTCCTCCGGGTCGCATCCTTGCGATCCATGAAGCCAATCACCCTGCCTGCGACCAAGGTTGCGCAACGCCTGCTCCACTACAACGTGGCCTTCCGGCTACGCCGTGTCGAGAGCCGTCGTGGTGATGCCCAGGATGACTCCAGGATTGCAGGCCCTGAGGACGGGCAACGTCGTGACCTCGATCCACGCCGCCCCAGGCGAAGAGGGCGCCGCGGTGGCCGCAAGCGCGCGCGTCGTTTGACGTCGGCGCTCGGACTCTGATGGCAGCCACTCTCCTGTCGATGCTGGCGCGAGCCCAATTGACGCATGTTCGACGGCCCTGGACACGCAGCAAGAAGGCGTGCATCAAGATGACGTCCAGCCTCGGGTGGCGCCTCTGTTGGAGGCTGCCTCCGAGTCCCGTGACGCTCCTGCTGACTCTCAGCCAAGGCCTGCTGGAATGCCGCCTTCTTCACCGGCTCGCCGCACTCCTAGCTCGCCGGCAGACGCTCAGTCATGCTCTGATGAGCTGCCGCGATCTTCACCGGTTCGCCGCTCTCCTAGCTCTCCGGCTGACGCCCAATCGAGCTCGGCTGAGCTGTTGATACGTCTCAAACGTATCTATAATTTTTGATGTTCCATGCTTGTTTTATACAATTGCTACATGTTTTGCATCTACTTTATATCACTTTTATACATTTTTTGGACTAACCTATTAACAAGATGCCGAAGTGTCAGTTCCTGTTTTCTGCTGTTTTTGTATTCCAGAAAAGCTAGTCTGGAAATATTCTCGGAATTGGACGAAACTTCACGGGGGTCCCTATTTTACCAGAACTCACCTGACGGACCAAAGGATCAACGGAGAGAGCCACAGGGTCCCACACGCCACTAGGGCGCGGGCCACCCCTCTGCCGCGCCCTAGGGTGGTGTGGGCCCCTCGGGGGTCGTCAGCCGCCGCCCTTTCGCCTACTTATTCCCCCGACGCGAAAACCCTAAGTGACTGAACAAATATCCACGAAAATTCCAGAGACGCCGCCGCCGTCAACCCTAGCTCGGGAGGGTCCAGAACCTCTTCCCGGCACCCTGCCGGAGAGGGGAATCGTCACCGGAGGCTTCTACATCGCCATGCCTGCCTCCGAGTGATGCGTGAGTAGTTCATCCTTGGACTACGGGTCCATAGCAGTAGCTAGATGGTTGTCTCTCCACTTTGTGCCATCATGTTTAGATCTTGTGAGCTGCCCTACATGATCAAGATCATATTATTGTAATGCTACATGTTGTGTTTGCTGGAATCCGATGAATATTGAATACTATGTCAAGTTGATTATCAATCTATGCCCTATGTTATTTAAGATCTTGCATGCTTTCCGTTACTCGTAGATGCTTTGGCCAAGTAGATGCTTGTAACTCCAAGAGAGAGTATTTATGCTAGATAGTGGGTTCATGCCTCCATTTAATCTGGGACAGTGACAGAAAGTTCTAAGGTTGTGGATGTGCTGTTGCCACTAGCGGTAACCTAACGATGCTATGTCCACGAGCATATGTGTTTGTTCACATTACGCGCTTTACTTAATGCGATTATCCGTTGCTTGCAACTTAATACCAACGGGGGACTCGGATGACAACCCGGCGGTGAATTATTAGTCATAGATGATGTTGGATAACGGTCTATGTATCTTGTCGTAATGCCCAACTAAATATCATATTAATCATCATGTCATGTATATGCATTGTCATGCGCTCACTATTTGTCAATTGCCCAGCTGTAATTTGTTCACCTAACATGTTAGTTATCTTTTATGCAGAGACACCTCTAGTGAACTGTGGACCCCGGTCCATTCTTTTACACTGATTAAACCACCACAAACTGCAAACTGTTCCTTTTTCATTCTCTGCAATTAATACTCATTTTCCACACCATACGTTTAATCATTTGTTTTCAGCAAGCCGGTGAGATTGACAACCTCACTGTTTCGTTGGGGCAAAGTAGTTTGATTTTGTGTGTGCAGATTCCACGTTGGTGATCGTATTGCGCCGTGCGAGCCACCAACAACCTTCTGAAGAGTTGCTGCTCCTACTGGTTCGATAACCTTGGTTTCTTTCTGAGGAAAAACTTGCTGCTGAACTGCATCATACCTTCCTCTTGGGGTCTCCCAACGAGCGTGTGATTCACGCCATCAAGCTCTTTTTTCTGGCGCCGTTGCCGGGAAGCACTCATCATCACCATCATCATCATCTCGAATACTCTCCGTCAACCAGGCGCCAGCTCTTTTTCTGGCGCCGTTGCCGGGGAGACAGTAGTCTTCTGCAAGGATTAAATTTTTCTTCAAGGAATTTATTGGATTCGGCCGCTGGAGGTACCTTTATGTCCATCACTTTGGGTGCTGCAACAAAGCTTCTAGATGATATGATGATTAATTATTCTGAGTGGCACACCGAGAGAGCTCCAACAGGTAAGAAGGTAAATTCTGTTGAGGAAACCTTCCTTGAGTGCCAAAATTGATACTATTATGTCTATGCTTGCAAATGGTCAAACACATGTTGATCCAAATAATGTTCCTTTAGCTTCTTTGGTTGCTCAAGAAGAGCATGTTGATGTGAACTTCATTAAAAATAATAACTTCAACAACAATGCTTATAGGAATAATTTTGGTAATAGCAATTATAGGCCCTATCCTTCTAATAGTGGCAATGGTTATGGAAATTCCTATAGTAACTCCTATACAATAATAAGAGTGTACCCTCGATCTTGAAGTTATGCTTAAGGATTTTATTAGTACACAAACTGCTTTCAATAAAACTGTTGAGGAGAAATTTGGGAAAATTGATGTGCTTTCCTCTAAAGTTGATAGTCTTGCTCTTGATGTTGACTTGTTGAAACTAAAGAACATGCCTCATGATGTTAAAGAGAGCAAAACTCTCAATGCTATACAAGTTAAAATTGATAACAATGTGAGGATGTTAGCTGAATTGCATGCTAGATGGGAAAGAGAGGATGAAATTGCTAGAAAGAATAATATTGCTAGAGTTTATACTATTACTACTTCTGAAAATGCTTCAAACTCAAGTGTTAACAAACCTCCTACCATTAATGGCAAGATATTGGTGTTGGTAATGTTTCCACTTCTATTGCAAAATGTCCTAAATTGCCTGATAACTCTGAAACTGTCCTTGATAAAGATGCTGAAATTTCTAGCAATAAGGAAGAATAACTCCATTACTTTTGATAATAATGACTTTGATTTTGATGGTTGCAATATTTCTGAAGTAATTAAGTTCTTGCAAAAGCTAGCTAGAAGTCCTAATGCTAGTGCTATAAACATGGCTTTTACTAAACATATTACTAATGCTCTCATGCAAGTTAGGGAAGAGAAATTAAAACATGAAGCTTCTATCCCTAGGAAGTTAGAAGATGGTTGGGAGCCCATCATTAAATGAAATTGAATGACTTTGATTGCAATGCTTTGTGTGACCTTGGTGCTAGTATTTCTGTTATGCCTAAAAGATTATATGATATGCTTGATTTAGCACCTTTGGAAAATTGTTACTTGGATGTTCACCTTGTTGATTCTACTATTAAAAAACCTTTGGGAAGAATTGATGATGTTCTTATCATGGTTAACAACAATTATGTCCCCGTTGATTTTATTGTCTTGGATATTGATGCAATCCATCATGCCCTATTGTGCTGGGAAGACCTTTTCTTAGACTGTAGGTGCTATTATTGATATGAAAGAAGGGAATATAAAATATCAATTTCCTCTCAAGAAAGGTATGGAACACTTTCCTAGGAAGAAGATTAAGCCACCTTATGATTCTATTGTTCGAACAAATTACAATGTTGATGCTTCTTCACTTGGTAATACTTGATGCATGCTTTGTGCCTAGCTAAAAGGCGTTAAAGAAAAGCGCTTATGGGAGGCAACCCATTTTTTTTTCTGCAATTTTTCTTTTATTGAGTCAAGGAGTTGTTTACTTCTGTAGCAACTCCTTTGTATCTTTATTTTCTCGCATTGTTGTGCCAAGAGTAGCCTCTAATGTTAAGATGATGCTTAATTTTGATTGCTGCGCAGAAACAGATTTTTGCTGTTCACTGTACGAAATTCCTAAAATCACCAGATTGTTAATTAAATCTGAAATTTTTGTAATCTTTATGAATGTCTGAAACTTTCATTAGTTCAGAGTTTTCGATCTGAGCGTCGTAAGTGCCTCGAAAAAATTCGTCTTTGCGGACTGTTCTGTTTTAGACAGATTATGCCTTTTTATTTTGCATTCTCTCTTTTACTAGTGTTGAGTGAAATTCTTTTTTGGGTGGAAGAGCTTCACATAACATCAGTGGCTGTAGCTAATGTTTAAAGTAACAAATCATATTGCGTCTTATAGAACATGTGAATTTTTGATTATGCACTAACCCTCTAATGAGATCTACTTTGAGTTTGGTGTGACGGAAGTTTTCAAGGGTCAAGAGAGAAGGATGATATAATAGGATCAAGAAGAGTGAAGAGCTTAAGCTTGGGGAGGCTCCCATGGATCTCCCCAGCATATTTCAAGAAGACTCAAGCGTCTAAGCTTGGGGATGCCCAAGGCATCCCCTTCTTCATCGTCAAAATTATCAGGTCATCTCTAGTGAAACTATATTTTAATTCTTTCACATCATATGTGCTTTTCTTGGAGCGTCTGTGTGCTTTTATTTTCAGTATTGCACTTTTATTTTCAATAAAGCTTGACTGGACCCTAGCATTCTTGATTGGGAGAGAGACACGCTCCGCTTTTTCATGAGAATACTCCTATTCTTCACTTATATTTGTTGAGTATTCATATCTAGCGCTGTTCAGCTTTTAGCTCTTGTTTTCATGTATCTCTTGTCAGAGCTATTAGCTTTCTTTTGTAGAAAGTACTCTCTTGCTTCACTTATATTTGTTTGGAGAGTTGATGAAATAAATTGATTGGTGTTTGGTTGGTTCAGAAAATGTTGCATGTGGTAATTGGTATAAGGAAAAACTTGCTTAATCTTGTAGATCACTAATGGATAACTTGATGCTTGTCAATTGTTTTGAGTTAACAAGTAGATCATGATTAAATTGTGCATCACATGAGTTAAGCCTATTAGTGAAGAACTACCGTAAAGCTTGTTGAAAATTTGGTTTGCATCGGTGGTATCTCTAAGGTCTAGATATTTTCTAATAACAGGGTTTGGTTAACAAGGAAGACGGTATGAAGTCTTATAACGTTTGCAATATGTTTGTCATATAAAACTTGGTGTACGGGTTGATATTCTTGTTTGCTTACATAACCTTGCTAGCCTAAACTCTGTACTGAGAGGGAATGCTTCTCGTGCATCCAAATCCTTGAGCCAAAATCCATGCCATTTGTGTCCACCATAACTACCTATATGTGGTATTTCCTTGCCACTCCAAGTAAATTTTTCATGTGCTACCTTTAAATTATTCAAAATGTTATTATTCCCTTTTTGTGTCAATGTTTACTAGCTCATGAGGAATTAGTGTGGTTATTCTTTATTCTATTTGTGATGGACTTTTACACCTGGACTAGTGGCATATACATCCGCTTATCCAATAACTTGCAAAAAGAGCTGGCAACGGGGTGCCCAGTCCCAATTAATTACAACTTTAACCAATTAATTCTCTTCACACTTTTGCCCTGATTCATCAGTAAGCAATGACAAACAGTGAAATACCTGAATGTGTGTAAACCAAAGAGAAAGAGGGATGATCTGCCTTGCTGGTAGAAATAACGTCCTTCATGGGAGCCGCTCTTAAAAGTCCGTTGACAGGTAGAATACTGTTCTCACCCGCTACCATTCGTTGACAATTAACAAACACCTCTCAAAAATAGATACTCCTCCATGGTATGTGATTGATGGAAGGCACCCGAGGATTCGGTTAGCCATGGCTTGTGTTAGCAAGGTTGGGAGGAGTATCAAATATTTTATGCAATCTCTATATGCTTTCAAAAACCTAAAAGCTCTAGCACATGATTTAATCCCTGCTTCCCTCTGCGAAGGGCCTTTCTTTTACTTTTATGTTGAGTCAGTTTTCCTATTCTTTCTGTCTTCCACAAGCAAACACTAGTGTCAACTTTGTTACAACATGCGTTATATGCAATGTATTGGACTTGTTATACTACTTTGTGTTGACAATATCCATGAGATAAATATGTTGAAAGTTGAAGCAAATGCTGAAACTAATTCTTCCTTTGTGTTGATTAAATACCTTTTATTAGAAACTATTGCTTTATGAGTTAACACTTATGCAAAACTGTTTGATGCTTGTCTCGAAAGTACTATTCATGAAAACGTTTAGCTTGTGTGATTCATTGTTTACTCATTATCTATTTGGTAGCAAATTATAGACCATTGACTTGGATCACTTCATTCATTTACATGTGCCTTGCAATATTATATGATCAAGATTATGATGGTAGCATGTCACCTCAAAAATTATTTTGTTTTTATCGTTTACCTACTCGAGGACGAGTAGGAACTAAGCTTGGGGATGCTGATACGTCTCAAACGTATCTATAATTTTTGATGTTCCATGCTTGTTTTATACCAATTGCTACATGTTTTGCATCTACTTTATATCACTTTTATACATTTTTTGGGACTAACCTATTAACAAGATGCCGAAGTGCCAGTTCCTGTTTTCTGCTGTTTTTGTATTCCAGAAAAGCTAGTCTGGAAATATTCTCGGAATTGGACGAAACTACACGGGGTCCCTATTTTACCAGAACCACCTGACGGACCAAAGGAGCAACGAGAGGAGCCACCAGGGGCCCCACACGCACTAGGGCGCGGGCCCCCCTCTGCCGCGCCCTAGGGTGGTGTGGGCCCCTCGGGGGTCGTCAGCCGCCGCCCTTTCGCCTACTTATTCCCCCCGACGCGAAAACCCTAAGTACCTGAGCAAATATCCACGAAAAGTTCCAGAGACGCCGCCGCCGTCAACCCTAGCTCGGGAGGGTTCAGAACCTCTTCCCGGCACCCTGCCGGAGAGGGGAATCGTCACCGGAGGCTTCTACATCGCCATGCCTGCCTCCGGAGTGATGCGTGAGTAGTTCATCCTTGGACTACGGGTCCATAGCAGTAGCTAGATGGTTGTCTCTCCACTTTGTGCCATCATGTTTAGATCTTGTGAGCTGCCCTACATGATCAAGATCATATTATTGTAATGCTACATGTTGTGTTTGCTGGGATCCGATGAATATTGAATACTATGTCAAGTTGATTATCAATCTATCTATATGTTATTTAAGATCTTGCATGCTTTCCGTTACTCGTAGATGCTTGTAACTCCAAGAGAGAGTATTTATGCTAGATAGTGGGTTCATGCCTCCGTTTAACTGGGACAGTGACAGAAAGTTCTAAGGTTGTGGATGTGCTGTTGCCACTAGGGATAACCTAACGATGCTATGTCCACGGGCATATGTGTTTGTTTACATTACGCACTTTACTTAATGCAATTATCCGTTGCTTGCAACTTAATACCAACGGGGGACTCGGATGACAACCCGGCGGTGGATTATTAGTCATAGATGCTGTTGGATAACGGTCTATGTATTTGTCGTAATGCCCAATTAAATATCATAGTAGTCATCATGTCATGTATATGCATTGTCATGCGCTCACTATTTGTCAATTGCCCAGCTGTAATTTGTTCACCCAACATGTTAGTTATCTTTTATGGAGAGACACCACTAGTGAACTGTGGACCCGGTCCATTCTTTTACACTGATTAAACAACCACAAACTGCAAACTGTTCCTTTTTCATTCTCTGCAATTTAATACTCATTTTCCACACCATACGTTTAATCCTTTGTTTTCAGCAAGCCGGTGAGATTGACAACCTCACTGTTTCGTTGGGGCAAAGTAGTTTGATTGTGTTGTGTGCAGATTCCACGTTGGTGATCATATTGCGCCGTGCGAGCCACCAACAACCTTCTGAAGAGTTGCTGCTCCTACTGGTTCGATAACCTTGGTTTCTTTCTGAGGAAAACTTGCTGCTGAACTGCATCATACCTTCCTCTTGGGGTCTCCCAACGAGCGTGTGATTCACGCCATCAGCTGTCGCCATCTTCGCCGGCTCGCCGCACTCCTAACTCCGCACCGACATCTTTTCCGCGGCCGTTTTCAGTCTTCGAGGATGGGCTGCTCCAATGCGAGCCCTCGCCGTCCCACTCGTTAAATGGAGTCTCCCTTGGCGTGTCCAACAGCATGGAGCTAGTGGCTGCTGACCAGGCTTTGCCCCGGCGCGCCCTCTCCCAGGAATTCTTTGAGGTTTCCCTGTCGCCATCGACCTCTGTTCCTGGCTCAAGTTCTTCCTCGACTGATGACAACCTTCCGTGCCAGCCAGAGTTCAATGTGGCTGCCCAGCACTCATCTTTATCGGTGGTGACTAGCGCTTCCCAAGCGACACCAACTGCGGAGGTGTTCTCTGAGGAAGGACTGATTGAGGTGCCCATCTCCATGGATCCCAGGCGTTTTGGCAGCGCGGCTTGCTTCACTGCAGCCTACTCCTGCTCGCTGCCAAGACACATCTTGTCACCCTATCCGCCCCCATAGTCCTCTCTACCGCCAATTATTACGCCGCGCCGCAGCCGTCGCATTGCTAGGCTCTCTGGCGTGGAGGTTCCCGGCACACTGACATATGCGGTGCGCTCGTTGCTCTGCAAGCTCGGTTTCGCTTCCAAGACGGAGGAGGTTAACGAGGCAGTTTATGAGAGCTACATCCGCAGCTTTGACAACCAGCTCAACCGGAAAGACTTCCGGTCATGAGGACCCTCTTCGCCAGCGACCTGCCCTCTCCGGCGCCTGGCATTGATGAACCCATGGCGGTTGGCACCGTGTGCTAATCACCGGTGTGCCATTTGCTGTCCAGACTTCACCAATGGAAGTTCCAAGCGAAATTGTTAGTATCTGGAACACGCGCAGGCTTAACGCCATCGCGCGCCAGAATGTTGTTCGCGCGGCAACGCTCGATGAAGGGGCAACGCTCATCTGCCTTGTAGAGACAAAGTTGGCTGCCGTGGATCGGGCGATCATCTTGCAGCTGTTTGGCCCGGACTTCGACTTCACTTTCTTACCCGCTAATGGCACAAGGGGTGGGATCCTAATTGACTGGCGCACTGACCGGTGGTCTGTGACAGGGATCGCAATCCATACCTTTGCGCTTTCGATTAGAGTCAAGCAAGTCTGCGATCCAAATCCTGGTGCCTGGTGGTTAACGACAGTCTATGGGCCGTTTGCCAACGACAAGCGAACTTTGTTCCTAGACGAGCTGCGCACTTTTCGCACTTCGCATCCTGGACCATGGGCGCTGGCAGGTGACTTCAACCTGATTTACCAGGCACAGGACAAAAATAAAGGGCGGCTGGATCGCCGCTGGATGGGCCGTTTCCGTGGGCTCCTTGATGATCTTGAGCTCCGCGAGCTACCCCTACAGGGGAGACGGTATACCTGGAGCAACGAGCGGAGATCGCCCACGTTGGTGTGCCTGGACAGATTCTTCTACTCGGCTGACTGGGAAGAGCGATTCCCTTACTGTTTGCTCCGTGCTGCTTCCTCGATGGCGTCAGATCACTGCCCCATTATTCTGCACACTTCGATGCTGTGTCCTCGGGCGGTTCGATTCAGATTTGAGTCGTTTTGGACGAAATTCGATGGTTTCCGGGACGTCGTCGCTGAAGCTTGGCAAGCACCCCCTGATCAAGATCCTCTTCGGCGCCTTCATGCCCTACTCTCCAACACGGCCCGTGCGCTCGAATCTTGGAGCAGCCACCGTATTGGCAGTGTTAAGCTGCAGCTGCTGTTTGCCAAGGAGCTGATCCTTCGCTTTGATGCTGCCCAAGACTTCAGGCCTCTCTCGGATCTTGAGGCGCAATTCCGGAAGGAACTAAAGATGAAAGTGTTGGGGCTCGCCTCTCTTGAGCGCACCATCGCAAGACAACGCTCGCGCATTACCTGGCTAGCTGAAAGCGACGCTAACACGAAGTTTTTTCATGTCCATGCTTGTCACCGCGCCCGGAAAACGGTGATCTTCAACCTCTCGCGTGATGGTGTCGTTGCTACTGATCATGGCGACAAGGAAAATCTGCTGTTTGAGTACTTTGTTGATACCTTGGGCTCTGCCACGCCACCTGAAGGTGGACTGGATCTAGGCCGGCTTGGCGTCCCAAGCTGGGACCTTAGCAGCCTCGATGCTGATGTTAGCCCGGCGGAGGTATGGGCCATCATAAAATCAATGACAACTGACAAAGCGCCTGGGCCGGATGGCTTCACGGGCCGCTTCTACCAGTATGCATAGCCCATCATCCAGAATGATATCATGGCAGCGATCACTCATATCTTAAATCGTCGGGACAGAGGCTTTCATCAGCTTAACGACGCGCTGATCCTTCTGCTGCCTAAGAAGGCTGATAGCGTCGACGTCACCTCCTATCGCCCAATCATCCTCGTCCACAGCTTCGGCAAGTTGCTCACCAAAATCCTCGCCTCTAGGCTCGTCGATAACTTCCGCATGGTTCAGCTGGCGACCAAGGCACTGCATGCTCGTAGGGTTCCAATGGTGTTGCTCAAGATTGACATCGCAAAGGCATTTGACACGGTGTCTTGGCCGTTCCTCCTTGACGTACTCAAGCACATGGGCTTCGGAGAGCGCTGGCTTGCGATCGTCTGCTCGAGCTCTCGTGTGCTACTCAATGGAGTCCCGGGTCCTAGATTCTGGCATCGGCGTGGGGTTAGGCAAGGCGACCCCCTCGCTCCGATGTTCTTTGTGGCGATGATGGAGGCTCTTAATGCTTTCTTCCGCAAAGCCGAAGACGATGGCATGCTCGCACCCCTTCCCTGCCACAGAATCAAGCACCGCGTCTCCTTATATGCGGACGACGTCGCCATCTTCCTCTCGCCCCCAGGTCGGATCTTGAGACCACAAGCTTGCTGCTTCGTTGCTTTGGTGGGGCCTCAGGTCTCCGCACCAACATCGATAAGTGCATCGCCATGCCAATCCGCTGCCAACAACCTCATATCGACGCTGTCACCGAGGTGTTGCCTTGTCAGATCATGCACTTCCCTTGCCCATACTTGGGCTTGCCGCTTTCGTACAAGCAGCCGTCGAAGACCGCGCTGCAACTGGTGCTGGATAAAATCATCAATCGCTGCCCAACTTGGAAAGCTCACATGATGGCTAAGCAGGGACGTCTTGTGCTGGTCAAGAACGTGCTGGTTTCCATCCAAGTGCACCACTCGATCGCCCTGGAGCTGCCTGACTGGTTCCTCAAGGCGTATGAGCAGCGTCTGTGCGCCTTCTTTTGGCAAGGAACGGAGAAGGTCCATGGTGGCCAATGTATGGTGGTGTGGGAGACTATCAGTCGCCCTACCTGCTATGGGGGTCTCGGATCCCCAACTTGAAGATGATGGGTTGGGCCTTGCGCCTCCGCTGGTTGTGGCTCCGTCGCTTCCCTGATCGCAGCTGGACGGACCTCCCCTCCACGCCTGATCCCGTGTTAGAGGGATTCTTCTCGGCGTCGACCTTCACGGTGGTGGGCAATGGCGCCACTGCCTATTTTTGGCTTGACCGCTGGATGGACGGACAGTCCGTGCGCGCCTTTGCGCCACACCTCTTCGCGACTGTCGACCCGGCGGCTGTTGAGGCTCGCTTGGTGCAACAAGCTTGGACCGGCTTAGCTTGGGTCCGGGATGTTACCGGCGTCCTCACTTTGCCGGTCATCACCGAGCTCCTACTGCTACACAACCGGATTGCTGCACTCCCACCCCTGAACGAGAACGAAGACCGGCTCATTTGGAAGTTGACCAATGATGGTGTCTACATGGCTGCCTCTGCCTATAAAGCAATGTTTCTTGGCCTAGAGACGTTTGCTTGCGGTAAGACTGTTTGGAAGGCTTGGGCACCCAGAAAGTGCAAGCTCCATCTTTGGCTGTTCCTTCATCGCCGTTTGTGGACGGCTGACCGGCGTGCCCGTCAAGGACTCGACACGCATGTCACCTGCCCCCTTTGTGAGGGCGCCCGGAGACGGCCGAACATCTGTTTCTCGGCTGCCCTTTCTCCTTAGCTGTCTGGAGGGAGATTTTGGGCAAATGCGGCATTGCCGCCCTTGCCCCATCTTCGACTTCTCTTCCGGACTGGTGGTCCGCGGCCCGAGCCCGACTGCGACCACAACGCCGCAAAGGCTTTGACAACCTCGTTCTCTTGATAATCTGGAAGATTTGGCTGGAACGGAATGCGCGTGCCTTCGAGGGAGCGCCGTCGACGTTCCAAACGCTTTGCTCCTCCATCGCAAACGAGGCGCTCCTCTGGAAGCTGGCTGGAGCGACTGGGTTGACCACCATTTGGGCTTAAGTTTGTTGCTGTTTTTTTTTTCCTGCTGTTTTAGCTGCTGGCGGGGTGCGATTGTTGTTTTCGCGCCCTAGAGTGTGTTCGGTTAGCTGTCCCCCTGTAAGGGCCTTTTTGGCCACCCATGTACTCTCTCTGCTCTTTCTATGAATTTGGCACGCAAGTTTTTGCGGTGCCGCAAAAATATTTGTGTGCATGGTTACCGGATGTACTGGAATGATGATGATCGTACGGGCTATTTTCTGCCGGGGTGGGCGGCGACATAATAAGAGACTTGATGGATAGAGCTTCTTTTAAGTGGTTCATTTTTGTATACACTATGTGCGATCCTTGATTTGTAAATTTTGATATATACTCAAAACTTTTAATAATTGCGGTGGTTGTGTGCATCATTTTGATGCAGAGGCTGGGGATCCGTACCGGATGTACTGGAATGATGATGATCGTACGGGCTATTTTCTGCCGGGTGGGCGGCGACATCATAAGAGACTTGATGGATAGAGCTTCTTTTAAGTGGTTCATTTTTGTATACACTATGTGCGATCCTTGATTTGTAAATTTTGATATATACTCAAAACTTTTAATAATTGCGGTGGTTGTGTGCGTCATTTTGATGCAGAGGCTGGGGATCCGCACCCTATTTCCCAAAAAAAAATTATATTTGTGTGCATGAACGACGAATAACACGCGACACGCGGTATATATAGTATCTCGTACATCACATGGGAACATTAGTCAAACAAATAATGCAATCAATTATTAATGGACCGCTAAGATTATAGTAGTAGGAACTACTGTTGAACTAACCCTACCATCACCCATGCATGGTGAGGAAGCCGTCAGCGGGATCAACGGCATGGCTCGACATGGCCGCCTAATCTCTCCCGCGGATGATGATGACGGCCGGGCATGGTGACTCACCCCACTGGCAGGCATGGCGTGCAGAGATCGAGCCAGAGACAGCTCCATGAAAAGCACGGCTCTACGCGCCATTCATGCCTCCATGTTTATGCTTTGCTCGCTCATCTCGCCCGTCTCACGGCTTTTCCAAGAGCATGCATCCGCGACTTTACATGGGCTCCAAGTATCCAAGCAGTCATCATTCCCGTTGAATTTCTGCGGGAGGCTAGCTCTTGCTGTCGATCTAGCCCCCAAAAGAAGAACCCATTTTCTTCATGCATCACTCCATGCATGAATCATGCATGTACACTGAATCATACGTGTGCTTCACCTACGTTTTCAGAAAATGGAAGGATACAATCTCTCAGGGGTCGTCGCCCCAGCTGCCATGTCCCCTCTCCCTCCGAACACATGGGCCGGCCATGCATGTATTTCACGAACTTGTTGTGCCTATGGAGCTAACCAAAGGAATCTCGAGTAATCACATACTCCTTGGCCGGCCACAAAAATGGAGATTGGTCCTATACCTACCACATGGGTGTAGGTCTTCTTAACTTGTCTACACTGTTCTAGGGGCCCATGTGTATGGACATAGTCATGGTGGTTGGCCAACATATCGCGTAGCTAGGAATTATTACTAGGATAGCTAGCTTCACTACACTGTGGCACCAATCCAATCTATTCACATACACACTGTTACCACTAGGCTTGGCGAGTCCCCTGAAATGGCCTAGCCGTGCATGCATATGTAGGAATAGGAGTACGGATTTGCACTAGCCTGTTAGTGTTAGCTCAAGTGTCTTTGTAGCACGAGCACCTAGCTAAGCTAGAGGAGAAAATAATTGGGTCTGCTCTTGTTATTCTATATATGTCCACCGAAACACTTAAACCAATTGATCTGAGGGAGAATTTGATAGTTACATCGTAGTCAGGGAATCAGGGTTACCCAAGTGATCGTATGTCACCCAGTGCTCCTGTATTAGCCCGTTGACAGGATGACCCTTCTCGAGAAAATTCACAGAATGATACTCCCTCTGATACAGAAAAACTGTCGCAAGTTATACGTATTACTTGTACTTGGTACGTTGTTTTCTCACGACACATTTGGCAGATCGAAGGGAGTAATACAAAATGATTAAGTGATTCAGGTTACACCATTTATCTCTTTACTTGATAGATTAAGTATCTTTTTTCTAGATGATAGATTAAATATGTAGTATAACAACATGTTCCACACGGAGGATTTATTTACCACATTGCATTTTCTTCTTCTGAATATGAGGTTGTGAAACCCTCAAGATCTAAAAACGACCCTGCAAAACCTGCGGCCCCGACGTCCTCCGCGGGTATCTCGCAAGATCTAGCCAACAATGAAACCAAAACATTGTCTTGCATGATGCCTATGAGGAGCCGCCATTGCACCCTTGCCCCATTAGCCAGTGGCGGCACTACAGGTAGACCATACTGGGTCGTGGCCCACCCTTTCATTTGATTTTTACATAAATATCTGGTATTATTTCGGCTTACTATTTGTGTTGATTTGGCCCACTCTAGGTGAACCAGCCCATGCTTAGTTTTCATGCACGCTCCGCCACTGCCATTTGCGTCGATCACCGCCGGTGGGAGGCTCCTTGTGCACATTGCATGGTACTTTGTTGTCATCGTTGAGACAACTGAAATTAGTGGGGCGGGCGTCTCTTGAAGGGTGTTATACTCATCTGTACATAGCAATACATAGGACACCTCCTAAAAAACACATAATGCATATCGGCGACGGTGAAAAATAAAAATATGTGTGTGATGAGGGCCCTAGGACGGGGCATCCTCTGCTAGCAATAATGGCAATAGAGACTTATATATAGAGTGAGGTGATTTGGAGGACGAGCTCAGGGAGCTCGTTTTAAAAAAAAAATTTAAAACGACGTTTTTAAGTTTCGAAAAAAAATGTGAAAACAATTCTGGATGTCGACAATGATTATTTCTACCAGCGTGCAAAATTTCAGTTCGAAATATTGTGAAGTTTGGGCTGTGTAAAAATAACAAATATCTGAATCTGAGACGTGAACAGTGCAAAATTTGAAAATTTTCATATTTGTCCGAGTTTGTCATATTTGTATAGGCCGGAATACAAACTATTTCGGGTTGAAAATATACTATATGATTGTAAACATCTAAGATTTTTTGCAGAATTTTTGAAAACATTAAATGTCGATTTAAAAAATAAAAAATTAAGGGCGCCCTGGAGCCCGTGCTTCAAATGGACTTTCCTCTTATATACGACACTTTCCACGATGGTTCGCCCCAAGCCAGGCGAAGTAACCATGTAATTGTTGGGTTCAAATGAACCCAATGGATATGTAAGAATTAGTTCTAAACTCTACTTAACATGTTATACAATTTAGTTTGACCCCGTTGTTTTATGAGAGAAGCGCAGAGGTCAACCCGCTTCAAATATCGAACATGAATTCTAACAATGCAACGGAGTTTCGGTGGAATCGGATCACAAATAATCACAGGTCATGTGTTGCAAACAACTATATTTGATGTTTGTTGTTGTGTGCCTTTGATCGTTCCGCCGCGACATCATTTAGGAATAATGCCTTATTTCTCAGATAATTTTGTTGTAAAATATGATTGGGGGTCTCGGCTAGCTATTGATGTTTGTCGCTGCATAAGGGAGACGTGAGCTTGCTATTGTGTGCTATCGAAAAGAATCTTCATGTCCTGTGTGGGTCCAACATACACTGCACGCGTCTTCTGAAGTGCAATGGAAAAGACTCGTTGGCAATGGTGTTTTTTTTTTATCTCGCAATGGTGAATACTCGACGTCCATGCGTCTCGGCGACGCTGGAATCAGGCGGTGGCTGCTGGTTTCGGCGAGTGCAGGAAACCTTAGAAATAGTTCTGCATTTTCAATCTTTTTAAATTTGCTTGAAACTTGAAAAGATCCAATTAGAAATTGACTAGATCCAACGCGGCATGCACCCAGCTGCATACTTATCGGATGGCAGATGGACGTGACGGAAACTGTCACACGCCGATCGCGAGGCCGGCCAGTCTGCGGGCGGAACCCGGAAGTGGCGTGGAGCTAGCCAAGGAGGCAGGTAGATCATGGCTAGCTCTCTATTTGGTCGGTCCGTGTGTACTGGAAGGAAGAGAGAATCGATAGGCAGGAGGATCGTACGTGCGACAGTACTAGGGGAGCAATAAGTGCGGACGTGCACCCACTCGTGCAGTGCAGGTGCAGGTACGTGTGCAGTGCAGGCGTCCGGCCTCATGCATGTGCTGCCTCTGACGCTGACCATCGCGTCGACTTCTCCACCACCCCTGTGCCGTGCCGCCCAAAAGCTGCCCAGGTACGTGTGCACCAACGCACGCATGGATGGATGGATGCCTCCACACAACCCCCCGGATCCTATGTGCGAGACCTTCCACACAAACAAACATGTTCAATCAAGATAAAGACTAACTTTAGTTGGAGTGAAGCGGATGCGGAGGCCGGTCGCCCGGAGTAAAGGATCGTCACCGACCTGGATTTGATTATCACCACTATCAATACATTTTGTAAGCCGCCAGTTTAGGATAAGTCGCCAGTTGTCAATCCCCGACGTTTATACCATCTCCCGATATAGTGAAGTTTTGCTGTCTGACGCTCGTGATTTTTTCTCTTCCTACTTGAAGGGTTTACCACGTTAAAATCTCGTGTCCCCGTGTGTTGATCTTATTTTCGTTCATCGTTTTATTACATATTGTGTATAACAAGTTATTACCTCCGATCCGTAAATATATTAATTAGAGCATCTCCACTAACGCGTCCAATAGCGCCCCCTATAATGCTATGTGGCAGCATTGGTGGCGCGGGAGGGCCTCTACGAGATCCTCAAGCTCCACGGCTACCAGCCGGTGGATCTGTAACATCCCAAAATTATAATAAGTATTATTATTCCAAAATGTGGGCCAACAAAACCTTTTGTTGATTTATGTGTGTTGATTGTATATTGTTGCTTGTGATGTGTTTGCTCTAATTAAAAACTTGAAGTAAAGAAAAGAAATAAAACAAAATTTGAAACTAGAAAATCATGTGACAAGTGTCACACAATTTCTCCAAGTGAGAAATTATTTTTTTTCTTCCAAACAAAATTCAGTGGAGTGGTAATATAATCACTCTCATTTTTATCCCTACAACTTTTCCCTCTCCAATTAATAATTTCCAAAAACCCAAATTTAAATTCCAACATGTTTCTTTATCTTCTTAAATCACAAAATGTGCTATGTTGCACTTACCAAATAAATTCCAACACATCACAACAAATCATGGTGAGTATGTATGAAGCAAGTTATGAAAACAATTTGCAAAAATATGAATTTCTATTTGGGTGAGGACACAGTCGAACACCTGGTGGCAGTGCCATGTTCTTCTCCAAATCGAAGATCAAATCGATCAAATCCGAGTTTAATTCGTCCAATCCCTGGCACCAATCGATCCCTCTCACTCCCTTCACCTCACTGCGCTCACGGGAGCCGAAGAAATCGAGCAGGGAGCTGCCGCCGTGGTCGCCGCCAGGGGACAGGCGCCGCGCGCGCACATCGCCATGGTCGCCATTGTGGAGAAGGAGGTGGCGACGCCGTGGAGGCCTAGCGCCGTGCCCCCCCCCTCTCTCCCTCGCTCTTCTGCTCCCTTGGACACGAAAACACCGGCCAGACCGCGCCCCACTCGCGCGCATAGCACACGTCCGTGCTCGCCGTTCGCCATGGCCGACCCGAGGACACCGCGGTCAAACCAGCGCTCCACTGCACCCCTCGCCGCGTGGCCGCGCTCAGACGCTCCCCAGCTCACCTGCGGGCACCCAGACAACCGCAGCAGAGGTCTCTCTTCCCCTGGACCGCGCGTGAACGTCGAACACCATGGGCCGAGCTCCGCGCTTAAATAGAGCACCCAGTCGCACTTCCTCTCCACCCCGCACCACTCCCTCTCCCTTGCTCCACCTTCACTCGTGCACCGCCAGGAGGGCGGAGCCGTTGCTGTAGCGAGTTGCTGCTGCCCGTGTCATCTCCGAGCTCGGCCGTGCCCGAGGTAGGAGACGACCACGGCCGTGCCGTGCTGCTGCCCCTTTCTTCCCTCTGACCCCTCTACGTTGTTGCTCAAGTTCACCGCACTCACACGCACCTTTTTCCCTTTTGTATCGTGCACAGAATCGCCGCCAGGAGCTCGCCGGAGTTGGTGCCGTGGCCGCGGAAGCGGAGCTGCTCGCCGTCGTCGATTGGAGCCGTCCCAGGAAGCCGCCGTCGATTGGAGCCGCCGCGTTCGATCTGCCTCACCTGCACGTCCTCCCGAGCCCCTAGGTGAGCGAATCACCGACCTCGCCGTCGCCGGAGCCACGGCGCCGCCCGTTTTAGGTCGTCGCCGATGTGCTTGATCCTCAGCCGTTGGATCTTCTATCCACGGTAGCATACCGTTTCGTTTAGATGTGTCACTGACCAGTGGACCCCACTGTCAGTGTTTTAAACATTATCCAGCACGCGAGACGTTTTCGGTTGAGTCACTGACGAGTGGACCCCACCCGTCAGGATTCTCAACATTATCCAGAACAACATCTTTCTTATATTTACTAATTGGAGGCACCATACGAAGCACCACGTTAATCCTAGCAAAACTAACTAATTAGTCCGTCCGATATTTTAATCAGCCGTCTGCAGCCGTTAGATGAATACCTCGCGTAATAGCAGACGTTTCATTGCAAAACTCTACCGCGGGACATATGCAGAGAAAAAACTTGGTATAAGATAAGCTGCCAAACAGAACACGTCTCAGGATCTTCCCCAGCAGCCTAAGTCAAGAGAAGATGCGATCCAATTAGCAATACGGGACCATGAGCCATGCATGCTAGCTAGATCACCGTTTCCAGATGTTTGAATCTGAGGTAAGCAATATGCATTGCTTCTTCCTACCATATGTGGCTCGCATTTTTTAATCTATCAGGCATATGCAAAGCAGTCTGGCGTGCCATCGTTTTTTCATACTGCACCTGCAAGTTGATGCTTACTGTCTTTTCATACTGCACCTGCAAGTTGATGCTTACTGTAGCCTAAGCCTCAAACGTTGTACATGATTGGCTTTGTTGTAACCACTTCTGAACTTCAGGGTTAATTTTTGTTGCCCGCTTTGCAGATCTGTGTTCACGGGTTGGATTGATCTCATCAGGTACCAAGATTTTTTCTATAGTATATGGAGGTTCAGAAGTATTGACGCGTACAATCTCATTAAGGAATACCCGAAGCCAACTTCTCCATATTCCTTCACTAAAATCTCTCACGTGCTTCTTGGTTTCTCTCTCCTCTTGGCCTAATTTCACTTTCTGAATAAATACTTATGATTCACTCAATTGTGGTGAGATAGTTATCTGTTTGGTCGAAGGTTTGTGTGTTTGTAGTATATATCAATGTGTCAAATTTCTAGCCACTTTCTTTGCATTGGTTTGGAATCTCTGGTAATATAGCGTGTCAATTAAAACCCGCTATTTTTCTTCAAACAAATAGGGCAATTTTACTTACGTGAGATGCAGATTAAAATTTAATGAACTTACAAGGAGACATTTACTATATGTCCATCCATGGTTCCATTATTTATGCACACAACAAGAAAAAATTGTATGGATTTTCTGTACGTTTGAGCTAGGTAAATTCTATTGGCTGTAGTGCTGAAAAATCTCTCACGATCTACCTGTGGATGAATTGCCTGGTGAATTAGGACTCTTCACTAGCAGTCACGGTATCAATATTCTCTTCTAGATCTCTGTTATCTTTTTTTCTTTTGATTGTGAATGACTAGCACAAACGGAAAGTACTCTGATCCTGAGATTCCAAAGTTTTGTACCATTAATTCCCCACCTAGCAGATTTAATATCTGTCAACAAATAATTCTTATATGTGCAGATATTTTTTGGTATATATATTTTTTAGGTGATAGGTGCACTGGAATTCTAGAACAAACTGAATAATGTATTATGGTAAGAGGATTATAGGAAGGAGCTGTTACAGGGAAGTCAAGAGAAGATGCGATCCAATTAGCAATACGGGACCATGAGCCATGCATGCTAGCTAGATCACCGTTTCCAGATTTTTGAATCTGAGGTAAGCAATATGCATTGCTTCTTCCTACCATATGTGGCTCGCATTTTTTAATCTATCAGGCATATGCAAAGCAGTCTGGCGTGCCATCGTTTTTTCATACTGCACCTGCAAGTTGATGCTTACTGTAGCCTAAGCCTCAAACGTTGTACATGATTGGCTTTGTTGTAACCACTTCTGAACTTCAGGGTTAATTTTTGTTGCCCGCTTTGCATATCTGTGTTCACGGGTTGGATTGATCTCATCAGGTACCAAGATTTTTTCTATAGTATATGGAGGTTCAGAAGTATTGACGCGTACAATCTCATTAAGTAATACCCGAAGCCAACTTCTCCATATTCCTTCACTAAAATCTCTCAGGTGCTTCTTGGTTTCTCTCTCCTCTTGGCCTAATTTCACTTTCTGAATAAATACTTATGATTCACTCAATTGTGGTGAGATAGTTATCTGTTTGGTCGAAGGTTTGTGTGTTTGTAGTATATATCAATGTGTCAAATTTCTAGCCACTTTCTTTGCATTGGTTTGGAATCTCTGGTAATATAGCGTGTCAATTAAAACTCTCTATTTTTCTTCAAACAAATAGGGCAATTTTACTTACGTGAGATGCAGATTAAAATTTAATGAACTTACAAGGAGACATTTACTATATGTCCATCCATGGTTCCATTATTTATGCACACAACAAGAAAAAATTTGTATGGATTTTCTGTACGCTTGAGCTAGGTAAATTCTATTGGCTGTAGTGCTGAAAAATCTCTCACGATCTACCTGTGGATGAATTGCCTTCAATTAAAATTTATGCCCTCAATGTCTTACGTTGATGCCACCTGCAACACTGTTCTTTTCTAGCTTTGCATGTTCAGCCTATGAAATGGCCCAGAAATATTTTTATGTTCATTGACGACATAACTTAACATGGATGATGCACGGAAATATCTGTCTCTAATATTTATTAAAAAAGGTCCCAATGCCTTGCAGCTAACTAAACTTTAATCTAAAGGAAGACAACATGAATATGATATTTTTTGCTACTAATATTGTAGGTTTAAAATGCAAAGTGTGCTGACTTTGTTTTCTAAGTATTTAGCATTTGATCGTCAGTTTTAAACAATTATATGGTCAGCTTATTACATTTTTATTATATGTTCGTTAGCTTACCCTATGTCGCATCTCCTTCCCTATTTAAGTTGTTTTTAATGGCCTTTTTTTCTTTTGGCCTCGGCCACCACCTGTTTGCTCTTTCTATATCAATATAAAAGGCAAATCTTTTGCCTTTTTTAAAAAAAAAACTTCCGCAGCTCACTGATTCGGGTCTGCCGAGTTTGTTTTTTCTATTCATTTGTTTCTACAGCGTACATTGATTCGCAACATCTTAGTAAGAACTGAAAGGTTGATATTTCTCATTTGCTGCCTGAAAGAAAACTTAGTGACGTTAGATAAGAAGAGAATTACATTATATATCTTTGTCAGCTTGCGAAGATGACAGTCCGATTTAAAAATCAAGGTGAAAAATGGTTGACGGGGTATTGTTCCTATCGTCTATCTGTGACATGAAGCATGTAAATTATGCGTCTATAAGGTGTTGCTACCATTCAAAGTATGGGGATAAATCACACTTCGGGTTGTGTTATTGACGGGGCAATTTGAGTTTTAATCGATTTTTCCTGATTATATGAGCCAGTCTTATTTCGTCCTGGTGGCATGTAGATTATACTCAGCAATTAATTCTCTATGAAGTCCTGCTAACCAGAGGACAATAATTAAAAAAAATCCAGAAAACTCAATTATTTAATTCTGTGACCCATGTGCAAAATATAGGTTTTGTTAAAAAAAAATATTTCATTATGAAATATGAGTATGCTTATTAAACTTAACATAAGTTATTTGATTTGGTAGATATAGATACATTTATGTCAATTTCATTTGCATATCTCGAAAACAATAATCTTATATACAAATATGAGAACAACAATTTGCTAATATTTATGAAAGTAAAAGATTGATGATGTATTGGTACTTTCAACCAATTAATAAAGGAAAACAAATGAGTACGTTGGGAATTTGCATGTATAGGTAAGGCGGTTTTTGCTCCTTCGGTAGTTCACTGGGTAACAAAAGTAAGCCTTCATATATTCATTCTATTTTTATATTGCAATTATTAGATATCAATGGAGTGTCGAAACTAAAAAATGAACAACTTCTGTCATATACAACTAATTATGCATCAGCAACAGTATAATTTTTATACATCTGCAAGTGATTATGCTTAAAATATAGCTAAATTATATTTGAAAAGTTTGAAGGAGTGAAACTATAGATGTCAAGGCACTCTTGAGCAGTCCCCTTTATCTCACTCTACGCGTCAAACATATCATACCTCCATAGGGGAGCTCAGGCCTATGCTCCTGTTTTCCCTTCGTGTGTTAACTGATACATTGAAGTCATATTATTGGATTGAAATTATTTTATGTCACGAATTACCATGAATGTTAATGGTAGACTATATGCCATTTTGACTATGTTTAACTGAGGCCTGGAAGGTACGTTATGTTCCAGCTCCTTGGCTATATTGCTCTCCTTAGAAGATTTTTGCAGTGGCTACATCTCATGTTTACTTGGTGGAAATTTATGATGTGATGATGGTGGTGCAGTGTATCGAGGATGCTTCATGGCACTCTAGGTCGTGTTGGTCATTGTATCGGATGCCTCATTGTTGTATATTGTAGGATATTTGATGCAATTGTGTACTGATTGAAATGTTTTGTTGTATCATCATTTTTTTACCATCGACCTCCAATAGCATGTAAAAAATTCTCATGGATTAAATCCATGCCTATATATTGGTCATGTGTTATAAAGTTTACTTATGTTTTAATTTTTCTTTCATCAGTACACATACATGCATTTGTAAAATTGTACAAAACAACAGATCAAGAACAAATTGAAGAAAAAAGATCAATTTTTTTATAATCATGTGTAAGAATCGAGTTCTCAATTTTGTGCACATTCTATGTTAAAGTTCTAATAGTGACCCGTGCGGATGCACGGGTTGACGACTAGTGTTTTTCTAATTTAGATCTCTCTGGAATTTTAGTACTGGAACTAATTTAGAAATTCAATATCTCGAGGTTTATAAGTCTAAATAAATCAAATCAAAATGTTCTGGAAAGCTTATGAAATTGTTTAACCAACCCAAGTGGTTTCATTTCATTTAGATAAATAATAAAAATGTATTATTAAAAATGCCACAGAAGGTTTAAAACCTAAACTTGTTTGTTTCTGATACTCTATTAACCCAAATAATTCCAAACCAATTTTTTAGCTTGGTACTGTGATCTATTAGCTTCCCTAATTTTGGTAGAATTAATTAGCAATATAATTGTTTAGTATAAAGTTGAAGTTAGAAAACCTTCTGCACTAAAACAATTATAGATGTTTAATGTTAACCCAAATGAATTAGGACCAATTTTGTTAGGCACATTTAGTCATGTTAGTTACCCCTAAAAGGATTTAATTTTAGGATCAACAGAACTTAATTTGTAGCTAAAACTTGATTATTAAGTTTCTGGATAAAACAATTGTGTAGGGAGTTTGGTAACTCCAATTAATCCAAATCAAATTGTGTTGTCTTCTACACATCAGTAGCTTTCTGTAGAAATTTAGTTTGTATTTTTGTGACCAACAGAAATTGAGTTATGTAATTAAACATGTTCAACTAGTTTCTGCCATAATTAAGACATAAATAAATAATGGTTAATTCAATTAAATTGAAACCAAATTGTGTGGTGCAGTGGCTATTTAGAGCATTTAAGATTGTAATGTTGTGATGTTGATTGAGTAGTTAGTGATTGTTTGTATTTGTTTGTTTATTAATTAGACGAGAGCGTTGTCGGATTTATCGAGGAAGGGGAATTTGTTGAACCTGAAGATCAAGACCAAGGTCACTTTGTCGAGCAAGGCAAGCTACTCTCTGAGCTTGCACCCCAAATATATGCATCTACTTTGATAACATGATTTACTCTTAAGGCAATGATTTTTAAAACCTTTTCAAAAAGCATATGAAAAACTATTTTGCCACCGATGTAGAAGTATAAGATAGTTTATATAAATATAGGATGGGAAAAATATTGTTTATTCAAAACTCCTTTGAAAATACTTGTGTGGTTATGGAATGCCGAGATGTCGGTGTTGAAGTGGAGAAATGGAGAATGGAGATGTTTATGAAAAATGCACAGTGTGTCCTTGTACTTACGTCAACCAGCCGATACTCTGTGCGACCACATTTACCCACATATGGGAAAGGGCTTAGTCATATAATTTGCTCATATTAGTATGGGATGCCTCATCGACGGAGATGACTCCGTTATGCATGAGGGGATGGTTTGGTGACCTACCCCTGACCGGGTCCTCGCTCAATGGTGTGGAGGATAGAAGGATGTCCCCATACACCGCGGGCAAAACTATGAGTCCTCACACTTAGATTCCGACGGGCTGGGTTAAGTGTTGATGGAAAGTGTCATATGGGCAGGGTCCTATACTAGCATGAGCAAAGGACAGGCTAGGGTCGGTGACTCAACTTCGCATACACCTTGTATGGCGGGACGTGGCTGACACGATGAGTTACCGGATGGATGTGGGAAAAGCGTGCTACCTCTGCAGAGGTAAAACTATTCGAATAGCCGAGTCCTCGGATATGGACAGTTGGAGGCCCTACTTGACCATGTGCAAGTTTTGAAAGATTTGAGTTTTAAAAAGAAAATGAAGTGGAGAATGTTTTACACCTATACCAACGGATCGGTATGAGGTTGTTGGAGGCAAGTGGACCATGACGGGCTATGGTCGGAAAAAGGAGGAGTTTTGGAGAAACAGATAAAATGGTGATTTTATTTAAAGATAGTTATAAAATTCTTCTTACCTTTTTCAATAAAGATATAGAGATGTTTTAAATAAATAAAAGTCTGAAATTAAAATAAAACTAGTGCATACTCATGTTGGGGTAGTTTGCGAGTACAATCAAATGTACTCATATTGGTTTCGTCCCTGGCTATTGTCTTAGCCAGACTTCGAGGAGCACTACGCCGAGGAGGAGTATGGCGACTTCTACGCGAACTAGGGATCTCCATAAGTCAGCTGCCTGTCGGGTCGTTGTTAGGATTTGATGTCTACTACGCCGTAGCTTCCGCTGATATTTTGGTTTGGCCCATGAAGGCACCTATGTAAGACTTGGTCTAAATGACCATTTATGTAAGACTTTAATTCGGTATTGTAATGGATGTAAACTTGGTATTCAGTTCGGATTATGTGCAACGACAGACTGATCACGGGATCGTTGTGTTAAGCATAATCGGGTATTTCGGACGGCTAGTCCGGGGTCCCCACAGAGCTGGTATCAGAGCCATCCTGACTTTAAGAGACCTTAGATTAGCATGGTCGCTAGATAGGTGTTACAAAAGTTAATTTCTAAAAATAAAGGAGTGAAGTATTTTCGAAAATTGCTTATCTCCAATCCTCTTACTTATACAAAATTTTACTCTCATTAAATATTACATTTTCCTTGTATCCTTAAAATTTTGCACACTTGTCATCCCATTAAGCTTAAAATTTTGCTCACTTGTTGCCTCACTAATTTAAAATTTTGTACACTTGTCATCTCACTAACTTAAAATTTTGCTAAAAATTGTAGATGGCGATCCATTTCACCGAGTTCGTTCAGCTTGAGAGGGACGGCAAGTTGATGTTCGAGAAGGACTTGTTCGAGTTGAGCAAGCTGTTAGGTCGCCCCGCTCCAGAGTTTAAGGGAGCCCAGGTGACACTCTCGGCAACGGGAACCTGTGTTGGGTTGAGTCGTCTGTTCGGGGGAACATCAAGTCTCCCGGATCCAGGACGCTGATCTTCACCACCATGGACGTCCACTGGGACGACGGACTGTGTCGTGCCATGCAGAGGCTGCTGGCCCGACTTTGTGAGGAGCACAAGGCGGAGTTGGTGAACTCCCGTTTCCGGTTCTACGGGAGGCGCACTGATGATGGACACCCTATCGATCCCCTCTACACCCGACGTTCGGAGAGTACATCCTGGACATGGAGATTATGCTCTTCCGCACCCAGGAGGATCTGATGTGCGCTAGACTTCGGTCTCGCTTTGAGCGCATCTCGCTCAGGAGAGTCGCGAGAGTGAGGCGCAGCTGAAGGAGGAGAAGGTCGCTCTTCTCAAGAAGAGGACCCAGCTGAGGAGGACCATCGCCAAGCTCCGCAAGAGGGTGGCGGAGCAGGACGAGATGATCGAGGACATGGAGCATCAGGCCAACGAGATGGAGGAGGAGGGCGAGGATCTCCGCAAGGAGAACAACGCTTTCCTCAGTGACGATGACGACTTCCTGGAGGAGATGGACTATGAGCAGGAGGACGACGAGGAGGAGTTAGTTGACGAGGAGGAGGAGCCACTCGAGGCAGTTCTCGAGGACGAGGAGGAGGACCCGAGGAGCCACCTACCAGTCCGACGCTGACGCAGCAGAGCCTGAGGTTCCACCTCAGTAGGCGAGTGACTTGAGTACTACCGCAGGATTAGGTTGACCCCCTATCGCTAGTCGAGTCGAAGTAGTGGTTCTTTTGGAAACCATGTTTATGTACTTAGATGTAGGGCATGTTGTAAGCTTGATGTTGTGAACTCCTTGATGTGATGTTTGTGTTATATAAGTGTGTTTGTCTTGTTTGATCTGTGTAAAATATTTTCCATATAATCCTTAATTAATCAACCACTTCGCGAAATCATCTTTTCCCTTAGTCGAACCTTTTTGCCTTGCCTCTTATACCCGGTGTGCTTCAGGATGGTGGACACTCGTCGCACCACGGATGGAGGACCACCACCACCACCAACCCAACCCCCGCCCAACTTCTCGCGCTTATCATGGAGGAACGCCAAAATGCCCGGGAGGAGCGTCAAGCTCATCTCGCTGCCCTGCAGCAGATCGCTGCCGCCCATCTCAACAACAACAACAACAACAATGGTGGCAATGGCAATGGCGATGGAAACCAGCGATCCACTTTGAGCGATTTCCAGAAGACCAACCCACCTACCTATTCCAAGGGACTTCACCCACTGGAAGCCGATGATTGGCTTCGCACCATCGAGAACAATCTGGAAGTTGCTGCGTGGGAGAAAATGAGAAG
Source organism: Poa pratensis (assembly GCA_947311845.1). Classification (NCBI taxonomy): domain Eukaryota; kingdom Viridiplantae; phylum Streptophyta; class Magnoliopsida; order Poales; family Poaceae; genus Poa; species Poa pratensis. The sequence continues at coordinate 64,966,611 of CAMZMU010000049.1, read as the reverse complement.
GTGCTGTATGCAACCCACTATCTTGCTGGACCTGCACGAGCTTGGTGGGAAACTACCAAGGCTCTCCAGCAAGCTGGCATGTTATCAACTGGGCTGAGTTCCAGGAGAAGTTCCGCAAGAAGCACATTCCCGGCGGACTCATTGAGAGGAAGAAGGATGAATTCCGCAAGCTGAGGCAGGGAAGTAAAGATGTGGTCGGTTATCTTGATGAGTTTACCGACTTATCTCGGTATGCTCCTGATGACACCGACAAGAGAAGAAGAAGATGGAGCGTTTCTGAATGGACTTCATGATGAACTGCAGTGTGCTTGGTTATCCATGACTTCTTGATTGGAGTCACTTGTGGACAAAGCCATCCAGCTGGAGACCAAGCGCAAGTCTATGTTTGAAGGTCGTAAGAGGAGGATGAATGCTCAGGAAGGTTCGAGCAGCCAGAAGCCTCGTATCTTTCAGCAAACCCCAAGCCTGCCTATCGACCACCACAAGCTCCACGCCCCAATTTCCCTAACCGCCCAAACAACTTCAACCGCCCCAATGACAATAACCGTCCCGGAGGAAACTTCAACAACTTCAACCGCAATGCCAATGTTGTCTGCTTTGAATGCGGCAACAAGGGTCACTACTCCAGAGAATGCCCCAATCCTAAGAGGAATGTTCAGCGCCCCAATGCCCGGCACCGAACAATGGTCAAGGCCGCAATGGAAATGGCAAGAATGCCGCACCCCGCGGAAATGTTGCTGTTGCCAAGGGCCGTCTGCACCACATCAATGCTGAAGAAGCCCAGGATGCGCCAGATGTTGTGCTGGGTACGTTCCTTGTCAACTCAGTACCTGCAACTGTTCTGTTTGATTCTGGTGCTACCCATTCCTTTGTTACCCAAGAATTTGTTGCTAAGGGAGGTTTAGTCGGAGCCTCTTACCCAAACCCATGGTCATCCAAATCCCAGAATCCACCGTAGAGACCAAGTTGTTTTGCCCGATGTTTCCCTTGAGATCAAAGGAGAAAAGTTTCCAGTCGACTTAATCGTTCTGGGAACCCAAGGCATAGATGTTATACTTGGTATGAATTGGCTAGCCAAGTACCATGGTCGAATAGACTGTGCCAGAAGAGCTGTATCCATCACCACCGACAAAGAGTAGAAGTGGAGTATGTGTCTGAAACCAACATTCCCAACCAGGCTGCCATGAGGCATAGCTCGACCCACCCTAGATGAGATCCGTGTTGTTCACCTATTCCGAGATGTTTTCCCTGAAGAATTGCCTGGTATGCCGCCAGACCGGGATATTGAGTTCATAATTGAACTTATCCCAGGAACACCCCTATATCCCAAAGACCTTATCGGATGAATCCGGAAGAACTGGTTGAGTTGAAGAAGCAGTTGGCTGATATGCTCAGCAAAGGTCTTGTTCGCCCAAGCGCTTCACCTTGGGGATCACCCATCATTTTTGTGGACAAGAGAGACGGTACCACACGCCTGTGTGTGGATTATCGCAAGCTAAATGACGTGACCATTAAAAACAAGTACCTCTTCCCAAGATCGAGGATCTGTTCGATCAGATGAACGGAGCCCGAGTCTTTTCCAAGATCGATCTTCGGACAGGATATCATCAGTTGAAAATCCGAGAGTCAGACATTCCCAAGACCGCCTTCACCACCCGTTACGGTTTGTTTGAATACACCGTGATGTCCTTTGGTCTGACCAATGCCCCAGCCTATTTCATGAATCTCATGAACAAGATTTTCATGGAGTACCTCGACAAGTTCGTGGTAGTTTTCCTCGATGACATCCTTATTTATTCCAAGACCGAAGAAGAGCATGCTGAACACCTGCGTCTAGTTTTGGAGACCCTCCGAAGCACCAGCTGTATGCCAAGCTTAGCAAGTGTGAGTTTTGGCTCAGTGAAGTGGCATTTCTCGGACATGTTGTATCTGCTGGAGGAATTTCTGTTGACCCGAGAAGATCCAAGCCATTGTTGACTGGAGCCCCAACCAGTGTGACTGAAATCCGAAGCTTTCTCGGACTAGCGGTTATTACCGCAAGTTCGTTGAAGGATTTCCAGTATAGCCAAACCCATGACCCAACTGTTGAAGAAGGACAAGAAATTTGAATGGACTCAGAAGTGTGAAGATAGTTTCCAAGAATTGAAGAAGAGACTGACCTCAACCCCAATCTTGATTATGCCAGACGTCACCAAGAGTTTCGACGTGTATTGCGATGCATCACGCCTCGGACTTGGTTGCGTTCTGATGCAAGAAGGCAAAGTTGTGTCGTATCTGTCCCGGCAGTTGCGACCGCATGAAGAGAATTACCCAACCCATGACTGGAGTTAGCTGCTGTTGTTCTTGCTCTTAAGACGTGGCGTCCCTATCTTGCGGGACATCGCTGCGAGATCTATACGGATCATAAGAGCTTGAAGTATATTTTCACCCAGAAGGAGTTGAACCTGCGACAGAGGAGATGGATGGAATTAATCAAGGATTATGATATTGGAATCCATTATCACCCCGGAAAGGCTAATGTAGTTGCCGATGCCCTTAGTCGCAAACCTTGCACCCTGAATGCCTTGATCCAAGCCGAACAGCCAGCCTTGTTCAAAGAGTTCAAAGATTTTGGACTAGAGCTTGTTAGCCATGGTTATCTCGCCAATTTAGAGTTAGCCCCAACCCTGATGGATCAAATCAAGAAGCCCAAAAAGGTCATGAAAGCATTGAAGGAATTAAAAGAAGATTTCTCTCGGCAAAGCACCCGGTTTTACCGAAGATGCTGAAGGAGTGCTGAAATTCAATGGCCGTATCTGTGTGCCCAATGTCACGGAACTTAAGGAGTTAATCCTGAAGGAAGCCCATGAGACCCCTTATTCAATCCACCCCGGCGGAACCAAAATGTACCAAGACCTTCGTGAAAGATTTTGGTGGCATGGAATGAAGCGAGAGATTGGTTCTTTTGTAGCCAAGTGTGATATCTGTCAGCGAGTCAAGGCTGAACATCAGCGACCCGCTGGATTGCTTCAACCTTTGAAAATTCCCGAGTGGAAGTGGGATGAAATTGGAATGGATTTTATTACCGGACTTCCAAGATCCAACCGAGGCCATGATTCAATCTGGGTCATCGTTGATCGACTGACCAAGGTTGCCCATTTCATTCCTGTCAATACCACTTATCGGGGAAATCAAGCAGACTTGTATATTTCCAGAATAGTAAGCCTGCATGGTGTGCCTAAGAAGATTGTATCTGATAGAGGCACGCAATTCACTCAAGATTCTGGAAATCCCTTCACGAAGCCCTCGGAACCAAGTTAGCGTTTAGCACAGCTTATCATCCCCAGACCGAGGCCAAACTGAGCGAGTGAACCAGATATTGGAGGACATGCTTCGCGCATGTGTTCTATCCTATGGTTCCAAGTGGGAAGATTGTCTTCCGTTTGCAGAGTTCTCTATAACAATAGTTACAGTCTAGTCTGCAAATGGCCCCTTTTGAAGCCTTTACGGCAAGAAGTGTCGTACGCCCCTGAATTGGTCCGACACCGGAGAAGGCAAATTGTTTGGACCAGATACCCTCCGTGAAGCTGAAGAGCAAGTTCAGCTTATTCGTGAACGTCTCAAAACTGCCCAATCCCGTCAGAAGAGTTACGCTGATCCCAAGCGTCGCGATGTCACTTTCAGTGTCGGAGATTATGTCTATCTCCGAGTGACACCACTCAAGGAATGCAGCGTTTCCATGTCAAAGGAAAATTAGCGCCAAGATATATTGGACCCTTCAAGATCATTGCTCGTCGAGGAGAAGTATCCTATCAACTGGAGTTGCCCCCGGAGTTAGCGGATTATCACGATGTCTTCCACATTTCCTTGCTCCGGAAGTGTCTTGAAGTTCCCGACAAGCCCGATGTTTTAAAAACATCGACCACCTCTCCATCGACCTGAACCAAGACCTGACTTATCGTGAGAGACCCGTCAAGATTCTTGACGAAGATGTTCGTCTTACCCGGAGGCGTGCGATCAAGTTCTACAAAGTCCAGTGGACTAACCACTCCGAAGAAGAAGCAACTTGGGAACACGAGGACTATCTTAGAAGCGAATTCCCAAACCTCTTTAGTACCTAAGCCTAGCAAATCTCGGGACGAGATTTATTTTAAGGGGGGAAGGATCTGTAACATCCCAAAATTATAATAAGTATAATTATTCCAAAATGTGGGCCAACAATTTTTTTTGTTGATTTATGTGTGTTGATTGTATATTGTTGCTTGTGATGTGTTTTCTCTAATTAAAAACTTGAAGAAAAGAAAAGAAATAAAACAAAATTTGAAACTAGAAAATCATGTGACAAGTGTCACCACTACAAGAAATATGCTAACCTATGACCTTTTGATAGTGACCCTGAAAATATTGGTCATAGATCTATGACCATTTTGTATCATTTGGCCAATCGCTGTTTTGAAGGGTCTAAACCCGAAAACATAACGACCAATTCTGTCTGAAAGGTCATAATCTTCTTACATGAATTGGTCATAATGCAAATAACATAAATTTAATATATTTTTTCTACCCGATTACGACCAATTTAAATGGTCATTCGCATTAGTTGACAGCCAACTCAGCAGTCTCGCCTACGTGTCACTGCTTAGGTGTCATTTTCGCTTACGTGTCACATTACTCAGTCATGATTTTAATCTCACTGACATGTGGGACCCATTGGCAAGAGGAGCAAATATTGACTTCTTGACTGAACTGAACGGTGGGACCCATGCCCTGACATGGGGGACCCACCCGCCAGGCCGCCATGACAGGTGGGTCCCGCGCACACCCCACCCAGCTTGACATGGGGGACCCGCCCGCACCCCACCAAGCTTGACAGGTGGGACCCGCCCCCACCCCCAACTTGGCATATGGGACCCGCCCCACCCCTGACATGTGGGTCCCAGCCCTGACATGGGGACCCGCCCGCACCCCACCAAGCCAGACAGGTGGGACCCGCCCCCACCCCTGACATGTGGGTCCCAGCCCAGCCCTGACATGTGGGTCCCGCAACCATGCTACCTGACAGGCGGGTCCCGCGCACACCCCACCAAACCTGACAGGTGGGACCCGCACCCACCCCTGACATGTGGGTCCCAGCCCTGCCCTGACATGTCAAATTCGGGAATATCGCAACAAAAAGCAGCCGGCGGGAGTCGATCCCGCGACCTCTCCCTCGATATGCCCGTACCTAACCACCAGGCCACCTCACGGTTGGTGATAATGAAGCGCACTTCCTCTTCTTAACTCTTTAAGCGGACTGGGCTTTGGCGTTGGTAGATGAGGCCACCTCTTTTTTTTCGTGTGCCCAGTGGGCCTTGGCCCATGCAGGAATAAAGGCAGGGTGCACTCATATTCTACACCCACATGTATTCAGCCCATAACGAAACTAGGAAAAATAACTAGTTTTTCATTATATATCTCTTTATAAAAAGGTTTCTCATTATAGACAAATTTGAAAACCCGTTAACAATAGAAAATCGTAATAATACAAAAACATCATGAAGTCCTACACAAATCTTTCTATATGTTTATCACTTAGAAAATAAAAATATTTTCCCTTTTTGATTTATTTTTTGATTTTTTACGTAGGTTTTATAATGAGGTCGAAACGAAAAGTGAGTTTTTTGTGAAACTTGTCGGAATATTAGTTCAGGAATATTCCTTCCATCCCACAATGCACACATGTCCCAAATTTGGGCATATTTGGACAAATTATGTCATGAATGTGGCCAAAACATTACTTGTTTGTTCGTGATAGCAAGTTTCTGAGAACATTTTTGTAGTAAAACTTCCGAAAAGCAAGTTTATATTTTTTTTCTGATAACTATGTCACCTATCATGACGTTACGTGAAGGTTTTCCATTTTTTGTTTTTTTTTTGAATTTCGTATGCTCATTTGAAAATCTAGTCATAGTCGCCGCGGTGACCGTTCGTGTCTAGTGTTTGAATCATGTGGATATTTTGATGTATCTCTGATGAAATGGATACTTGTGAAGCTAAAAATGAAATTTCGGAAAAACAACGGGCAAGCTATTTGGCAGCTGCAGTTCAAAATCTAGCCGTTTCCTACTGAATCGGCAGGAAGCCGTATAAATGGCCGGAAATAGGCAGAGAGCTCAGAAATGCATGCCTTTTGGTGATTGTACATGAAATGATGTCTACTATGTGAAGAAAATGTATCGGTGCCATTTTGGACGACTTTCTCGGTAGGCGCTTCACAAAAAACGCTATTTTAAGCACTTGAAAAATGGAAAGTGGTTTTTTTTGTGAAACATGTCGAAATCTTTGGTCGGCAACATTGCTTGTCATCCCACAATGAACACATGTGCCAAATTTGGGCACATTTCGACAAACTATGTTATGAATGTGTCCAAAACATTGCTCATTCATCTTGAAAGCTATGAATGTTCGTTCGTGATAGCAAGTTTCTGTGAACACTTTTTCAGTAAAACTTCCGCAAAGCAAGTTTATATTTTTTTCTGGTAACTAGGTCACATATCATGATGCTACGCGAAGGTTTTCCATTTTTTTTGATTTTTTTGAATTTTGTGTGCTCATTTGAAAATCTAGTCGAAGTCGCCGCGGTGACCGTTCGTGTCTAGTGTTTGAATCATGTGGATATTTTGATGTATCTCTGATGAAATGGATACTTGTGAAGCTAAAAATGAAATTTCGGAAAAATAACGGGTAAGCTATTTGGCAGCTGCAGTTCAAAATCTAGCCGTTTCCTGCTGAATCGGCAGGAAGCCGTATAAATGGCCGGAAATAGGCAGAGAGCTCAGAAATGCATGCCTTTTGGTGATTGTACATGAAATGATGTCTACTATGTGAAGAAAATGTATCGGTGCCATTTTGGACGACTTTCTCGGTAGGCGCTTCACAAAAAACGCTATTTTAAGCACTTGAAAAATGGAAAGTGGTTTTTTTTGTGAAACATGTCGAAATCTTTGGTCGGCAACATTGCTTGCCATTCCACAATGAACACATGTGCCAAATTTGGGTACATTTCGACAAACTATGTCATGAATGTGTCCAAAACATTGCTCCTTCATATTGAAAGCTATGAATGTTCGTTCGTGATAGCAAGTTTCTGTGAACACTTTTCCAGTAAAACTTCCGCAAAGCAAGTTTATATTTTTTTTCTGGTAACTAGGTCACATATCATGACGCTACGCTAAGGTTTTCCATTTTTTTGATTTTTTTTGAATTTCGTGTGCTCATTTGAAAATCTAGTCGAAGTCGCCGCGGTGACCGTTCGTGTCTAGTGTTTGAATCATGTGGATATTTTGATGTATCTCTGATGAAATGGATACTTGTGAAGCTAAAAATGAAATTTCGGAAAAATAACGGGCAAGCTATTTGGCAGCTGCAGTTCAAAATCTAGCCGTTTCCTGCTGAATCAGCAGGAAGCCGTATAAATGGCCGGAAATAGGCAGGGAGCTCTGAAATGCATGCCTTTTGGTGATTGTACATGAAATGATGTCTACTATGTGAAGAAAATGTATCGGTGCTATTTTGGATGACTTTCTCGGTAGGTGCTTCACAAAAAACGCTATTTTAAGCACTTGAAAAATGGAAAGGTGAAACATGTCAAAATATTTGGTCGGCAACATTTCTTGCCATCCCACAATGAACACATGTGCCAAATTTGGGCACATTTCGACAAACTATGTCATGAATGTGTCCAAAACATTGCTCTTTCATCTTGAAAGCTATGAATGTTCGTTCGTGATAGCATGTTTCTGTGAACACTTTTCCAGTAAAACTTCCGCAAAGCAAGTTTATATTTTTTCTGGTAACTAGGTCACATATCATGACGCTACGCGAAGGTTTTCCATTTTTTTGATTTTTTTTGAATTTCGTGTGCTCATTTGAAAATCTAGTCGAAGTCGCCGCAGTGACCGTTCGTGTCTAGTGTTTGAATCATGTGGATATTTTGATGTATCTATGATGAAATGGATACTTGTGAAGCTAAAAATGAAATTTAGGAAAAATAACGGGCAAGCTATGTGGCAGCTGCAGTTCAAAATCTAGCCGTTTCCAGCTGAATCGGCAGGAAGCCGTTTAAATGGCCGGAAATAGACAGAGAGCTCGGAAATGCATGCCTTTTGGTGATTGTACATAAAATGATGTCTACTTTGTGAAAAATATGTATCGGTGCCATTTTGGACGACTTTCTCGGTACCTGCTTCACAAAAAACGCTATTTTAAGCACTTGAAAAATGAAAAGTGGGTTTTTTGTGAAACATGTCGAAATCTTTGTTCGGCAACATTGCTTGTCATCCCACAATGAACACATGTGCCAAATTTGGGCACATTTCGACAAATTTGGGCACTATCAAGCACCCAGAGTTCAAATTTGACACGAATCCAGCTGAATCAGCAAAAATTTGTCTTTTTAAGGAGACATGGATGCAAAGCTTTCGACGCACATACATTTTGTTGTTTGTACATTTAATGTGATATAATATTTTTAAAAAATCTCATGGTCTAAGTTTGCAACATATATTTGGTAGTTCCTTCACAAAAATCTTGTGGTCTAAGTTTTTTTATTGTATTAATATTCTTCTGTACTGGGCCGAAATTGACCCAGCCCAATTCTTACTACACCGATCATTGCCTGGGCCTTAGGCCCGTTGGGCAGCGCTGGAGCACCGCAATCTGTTGGATACCGATCCGACGGTCGGGTGCGCGCTAATCTGGCATAAAAGTAGCCCGTCGGCAGCTCTCCGGGCAAAACCCTAGCACCTTTAGGTCTTTCCTCCATCGCGCGCGTGGCGCCGCCGCCTCCCTTCCGGCAACCCCTCCTCCCACCACCGTCCTCTCGTCCCCTCCGCGTGCTCTCGGCCGTTCCGCCTCCGGTGCTCCCTTCGGCGGCACGGCCCTGGCCGTCTCCTATCGATGGTGGCCGCCTCATGGAGTATTGGATCTCGCAGATGACCAAGCTCTCGCGCGCTCACGGAGCTTGGCCGCTGCTCGGCTCGCCATTCCATCGCCGGCTACATCCTCAACCCGGCTGTGCATACAAGCCCTTCGTCTCGCCGCCGCGGTCGCCGCCTCCTCCTCGCTGCTGCGGCATGGCGGTCTCTCTCTCTCTCTCCGTGGAACTCTCTCTTTCTCTCTATCTCGTTTTCTCTATCTCAAACTCTCTCTGCAGGCACCCCTGGATGGAATTGACGAGAGGTGGAGCCGATCGGCTGTTTCCAACCTTTAAGCATGGACCCCAAGCTCGAGAAGTTCATCCGCGTCCACTGCCAGAACCACTACAAGATCGCCGCACACACCGCCAAGGTATACCCTCCTTTCTGCCGCCCATCCGGTCGTTTGTCGTTTGTTACCTAGATCTTGCACGTGAGGTGTTTGTTGAATGTACAGACAGCGTTTTATTGCCTAATTTGTTGTTGGTGAACTTGGTTGTATTGTGTGTGCAGATCCTGATGAACCAGCTTGATGGTTGTATTTGTAACTTTGGATTGGAGCTTGATGGTTGTTTTTGCACGATTGCGTACTAGGATTTATATACTTTGTAGATTATTTGTAGCTTTGGATTATCATGACTTTGTTCACTAGATTCTAAAGCTTGAACTCATGGATATTGTTCACTTAGTGTTTAATATGTCTTGTGCCAACTTAATTGCTTCCAGTGCGATATGCTTGTCAGAACCATGAACAATGTTGCCCAATATGGGCACCAGATTCGTTTCGATTCGATTCGGTTAGGTTAAATTAGCTTCCAGTGCGATATGCTTGTTAGGGTTTTATTACCGTGGCTGTAATTTGTGTTCGTCTGAGGTTTAGGGTGTGAGTGGTATGAGTGAATCTTTCTCTGAAGATATCTTCTGTTTGTGTTGCTTCTCTGTCAGAAAACATTCAGCTAACCAAATCATTACCTGTGCTAGGGCAGCTCTGTTTCTCAATGCATCACACAATAGGTGTTCAATGTAAGGCACTTCAGTAGAATTTTCAGTCGCACTAATATAGTATGATGAAAGCCATGTTTTCCAGATGCTTGGGGAGTAGTTTCCGAAATCAAATTATATAGTATGTATCTTGTCACCAGGTTTCTTCCAAAATGCCCAATTTGTTCCACTGTCTGTATTACTTTTCTTGTCAGAAAACATTCAGTTAAGCAAAGCATGCTAGTTTTCTCATATTCCATTACAGTGGTACATAGTTTGAACTTGTATTCAGGTACTGCATATAAATTTTAATCTACATTTGTTCTTTCTAATTACAGTAGAAATGCTTTGGCTGTACTCTTTCTCTCAAAAGGAAAGTTTTCAAAACAATAAAGCCAGGGAAAATTGCTAAGTTGGTTCAATTTTGACATTATTCTGCAATCATCTTGTTGAGATGTGTTTGAAAACTAATGCTTTGGTCAAACTGGGATTCTTCATTTATCTTGTATGGTCGTATACTCTTTGAACACAAACTGGACATGCATGATCTTTTTTGTAATACCGAGGTTCACCACAATGTCTAATCATACCATATTATGTAAATGTCAATGATGAATGCCCGGCTGATGCTGATCCAGTGCTCGGTGCTTTGTTTTGGTTTGCTGTTGGCAGGATTCGTGCACCCGGGACGCGCTTGAGGAGCCGCACAGGTCCTTTGTCCGGGCTTCGTCTGGGACTGGCTTCACAATCCAGTACGTCAAGAGGACATGACCACGTGTTTGCTGCCTTATTATCTTCTGCTTGATCTGACTATTTATGTCCAAATTTGGGAGGTATACTTTTTGCTTGTCGTCTTCACCCCTCAGTAGGGTTGTATACTTAATCAAACCCTTGCAATTTCTTTCATTGAAGCCTACACTTGGTCTACCCTTGACTACTTGGATGTATTTGTTGTCGGATTTGTTCCATCATATTACCTGATGAGCTTCTACATATATATGTTGGTTGTAATCTGATTGAACAATGCAATTACTGATATTCCATCTTGTTCTTCTAGGTGAATGGAACTTTCAATGCCCAAGAGCGTGTTGGTAGAATTTCGTTGACAACTTCTTCCCATGTTGAAGAGCATGTTTCAGGGTATCCAAGAGTAGCTAGGCTTTTATACTGCTGAGCGTTTTATTTATAGAGGGCTATATTTGTGATTGTGGAATATTGTATGGTTATCTGGGTGAAGCTTGAAGTTCCTGGGTATGTGAACATTGTGGTGTGTGTCTGTATTGACTAGAATATTGTAATAAACTGATTTTCGCTGTTGTTTGAAGATGTTCATATGTTCTCTCCTTTCTGTTTGATATAATTGCTTATTAGTGAGCTGTGAAAAATTTGGATCCTGATGTTAGGGACCCACGCCTAAAAATCTGACAATTTGGACCGACTGCACAGAAATCATCTGACAATTGGGACCCATGATCAGACAAAAAGGCCAGAAAATGAATAATAAACGGACTGTAAAAGGCCGCGGCCCAGAAAATAAAAAGGCCGAATTATTGGGCTTGGCCCATGTTGCCGTCCAAAATTCACAGAGAAAAAATATTAAATGGGCTGAATTATTGGGCCAGGCCCATTTAGAGGGATGAACTGAAGTGGGCTGATTCTGAGTTACGACCATTTCATTTGGTCACAATTTTGCCACGTCAGCTGTGCCACGTTGGATCTGACGTGGACTGCCCAGATGGATAGCGACCAAAACAATTGGTCATAACATCCATGACCTTTATTTTTGGTCATAACCTTTTATGACCAATCCCAAAAAAAGGTCACATATTGCCATTAGTGACGCTCATCTTTTGACCAATCGTTTTTTGTCACAAAATGGTCACAAATGATAGTTCATGACCATTTCTGTGACCAATATTGAGGGTCACAAGTTAGCATATTTCTTGTAGTGCACACAATTTCTCCAAGTGAGAAATTATTTTTTTCTTCCAAACAAAATTCTTTGGAGTGATAATATAATCACTCTCATTTTTATTCCTACAACTTTTCCCTCTCCAATTAATAATTTCCAAAAATCCAAATTTAAATTCCAACATCTTTCTTTATCTTCTTAAATCACAAAATGTGCTATGTTGCACTTACCAAATAAATTCCAACACAGCACAACAAATCAAGGTGAGTATGTATGAAGCAAGTTATGAAAACAATTTGCAAAAATATGAATTTCTATTTGGGTGAGGACACGGTCGAACACCTGGTGGCAGTGCCGTGTTCTTCCCCAAATCGAAGATCAAATCGATCAAATCAGAGTTTAATTCGTCGAATCCCTGGCACCAATCGATCCCTCTCACTTCCCTCACCTCACTGCGCTCACGGGAGCCGAAGAAATCGAGCAGGGAGCTGCCGCCGTGGTCGCCGCCAGGGGACAGGCGCCGCGCGCGCACGTCGCCATGGTCGCCACTGTGGAGAAGGAGGTGGCGACGCCGTGGAGGCCTAGCGCCGTGCCCCCCTCTCCCCCTCGCTCTTCTGCTCCCTTGGACATGAAAACACCGGCCAGACCGCGCCCCACTCGCGCGCATAGCACGCGTCCGTGCTCGCCGTTCGCCATGGCCGACCCGAGGACACCGCGGTCGAACCAGCGCTCCACAGCACCCCTCGCCGCGTGGCCGTGCTCAGACGCTCCCCAGCTCACCTGCGGCCCCCAGACAACCGCAGCCGAGCTCTCTCTTCCCCTGGACCGCGCGTGAACGTCGACCACCATGGGACGAGCTCCGCGCTTAAATAGAGCACCCAGCCGCACTTCCTCTCCACCCCGCACCACTCCCTCTCCCTTGCTCCACCTTCACTCGTGCACCGCCAGGAGGGCGGAGCCGTTGCTGCAGTGAGTGGTTGCTGCCCGTGTCATCTCCGAGCTCGGCCGTGCCCGAGGTAGGAGGCGACCACGGCCGTGCCGTGCTGCTGCCCCTTTCTTCCCTCTGACCCCTCACGTTGTTGCTCAAGTTCACCGCACTCACAGACACCTTTTTCCCCTCTGTATCGTGCACAGAATCGCCGCCAGGAGCTCGCCGGAGTTGGTGCCGTGGCCGCGGAAGCGGAGCTGCTCGCCGCCGTCGATTGGAGCCGTCCCAGGAAGTAGGACTTCTCCAGCAAGCTTCCCCAGGCCGCCGCGTTCGATCTGCCTCACCTGCACGTCCTCCCGAGCCCCTAGGTGAGCGAATCACCGACCTCGCCGTCGCCGGAGCCACGGCGCCGCCCGTTTTAGGTCGTCACCGATGTGCTTGATCCTCAGCCGTTGGATCTTCTATCCACGGTAGCATACCGTTTCGTTTAGATGTGTCACTGACCAGTGGACCCCACTGTCAGTGTTTTAAACATTATCCAGCTCGCGAGACGTTTTCGGTTGAGTCACTGACGAGTGGACCCCACCCGTCAGGATTCTCAACATTATCCAGAACAGCATGTTTTTCTAATTTAAATCTCTCTGGAATTTCAGTACTGGAACTAATTTAGAAATTCAATATCTCAAGGTTTATAAGTCCAAATAAATCAAATAAAAATGTTCTAGAAAGCTTATGAATTTTTTTAACCAACCCAAGTGGTTTCATTTCATTTAGATAAATAATAAAAATGTATTACTTCCTCCGATCCGCAAAAAGAGTCGCAGCTCGTTCGTACGTTTGTACACGTTCTATTGATTTCTTACGAACGTTTTACCGGATCGGAGGGAGTATTAAAAATGCCACAGAAGGTTTAAAACCTAAACTTGTTTGTTTCTGATACTCTATTAACCCAAATAATTCCAAACCAATTTTTTAGCTTGGTATTATGATCTATTAGCTCCCCTAATTTTGGTAGAGTTAATTCAGCAATATTAATTGTGTAGTATAAAGTTGAAGTTAGAAAACCTTCTGCACTAAAACAATTATAGATGTTTAATGATTAACCCAAATGAATTAGGACTAATTTTGTTAGGTCACATTTAGTCATGGTTAGTTACCCCTAAAAGGATTTAATTTTAGGATCAACAGAACTTAATTTGTAGCTAAAACTTGATTATTAAGTTTCTGGATAAAAACAATTGTGTAGGGAGTTTGGTAACTCCAATTAATCCAAATCAAATTGTGTTGTCTTTTACACATCAATAGCTCTCTGTAGAAATTTAGTTTGTATTTTTGTGATCAATAGAACTTGAGTTATGTAATTAAACATGTTCAACTAGTTTCCGCCATAATTAAAACATAAATAAATAATGGTTAATTCAATTAAATTGAAACCAAATTGTGTGGCTTGATGTGTGCAGTGGCTATTTAGAGCATTTAAGATTGTAATGTTGTGATGTTGATTGAGTAGTTTAGTGATTGTTTGTATTTGTTTGTTTGTTAATTAGACGAGAGCGTTGTCGGATTTATCGAGGAAGGGGAATTTGTTGAACCTGAAGATCAAGACCAAGGTCACTTTGTCGAGCAAGGCAAGCTACTCTCTGAGCTTGCACCCCAAATATATGCATCAACTTTGATAACATGATTTACTCTTAAGGCAATGATTTTTGAAACATTTTCAAAAAGCATATGAAAAAACAATTTTGCCACCGATGTAGATGTATAAGATAGTTTATATAAAATTATAGGATGGGAAAATATTGTTTACTCAAAACTCCTTTGAAAATACTTGTGTGGTTATGGAATGCCGAGATGTCGGTGTTGAAGTGGAGAAATAGAGAATGGAGATGTTTATTAAAAATGCACAGTGTGTCCTTGTACTTACGTCAACCAGCCGATACTCTGTGCGACCACATTTACCCACATATGGGAAAAGGGCGTAGTCATATAATTTGCTCATATTAGTATGGGATGCCTCATCGACGGAGATGACTCCATTATGCATGAGGGGATGGTTTGGTGACCTACCCCTGACCCGGGTCCTCACATGATGGTGTGGAGGATAGAAGGATCGTCCCCAATACACCGCCGGGCAAAACTATGAGTCCTCACACTTAGATTCCGACGGGCTGGGTTAAGTGTTGATAGAAAGTGTCATAAGGGCAGGGTCCTATACTAGCATGAGCAAAGGACAGGCTACGGTCGGTGACTCAACTTCGCATACACCTTGTATGGCGGGACGTGGCTGACACGATGAGTTACCGGATGGATGTGGGAAAAGCGTGCTACCTATGCAGAGGGTTAAAACTATTCAAATAGCCGAGTCCTCGGATATGGACAGTTGGGAGGCCTTACTCTGACCATGTGCAAGTTTTGAAAGATTTGAGTTTTAAAAAGAAAAATGAAGTGGAGAATGTTCCTTACACCTATACCAACGGATCGGTATGAGGTTGTTGGAGACAAGAGGACCATGACGGGCTATGGTCGGCAAAAGGAGGTGTTTTGGAGAAACAGATAAAATGGTTATTTTATTTAAAGATAGTTATGAAATTCTTCTTACCTTTTTCAATAAAGATATAGATATGTTTTAAATAAATAAAAGTATGAAATTAAAATAAAACTAGTGCATACTCATGTTAGGGGTAGTTTGCGAGTACAATCAAATGTACTTATATTGGTTTCGTCCCTGGCTATTGTCTTAGCCAGACTTCGAGGAGCACTACGCCGAGGAGGAGTATGGCGACTTCTACGCGAACTAGGGATCTCCATAAGTCAGCTGCCTGTCGGGTCGTTGTTAGAATTTGATGTCTACTACGCCGTAGCTTCCGCTGCATATTTTGGTTTGGCCCATGAAGGCACCTATGTAAGACTTGGTCTAAATGACCATTTATGTAAGACTTTAATTCGGTATTGTAATGGATGTAAACTTCGGTATTCAGTTCGGATTATGTGCAACGACAGACTGATCACGGGATCGTTGTGTTAAGCATAATCGGGTATTTCGGACGGCTAGTCCGGGGTCCCCACAGGAGAGAGGCAGCGCCCCGACGTGGTTCGCCTTCCGCATCACGCTCCACCTCCTCGGCATCGTCCTCTTCATGCGCGGAACCTCCCCATGTCAAGACAGAGGCACCCTGGTCGCCGCCACGGCTTCCCCCCTCCAAGGTCAAGACGGAGGCGCCCTGGTCGCCGCCGCCGAGGAGACCAGGTCAAGATATATGAACTATGAATGATTTTGCCTTTTTAGTACGATTTTTTTCAATTTACTTTGGGTTGTCTATTCGGAGGCGCCGGTGGGGGAGGCTCTCCTAATAGGGCGGCAACGTGTGCGAACGCTCCCTATAGCACTTGTCCGACACACTTGCGGTACGCTAGCTCTATTGGCAGCGCCGGTAGAGAGGTTCTTATGTCGCAGTTTTGAATTAAACAACACTTTTCAAGTAACCCAATTCAAAACTGCTATGCTTATTGTGAATTGGAGGGAGTAATATCATTTGTCCTATATAGCCTTTTGTCAAACTATAAGGGCATCTCCAGCCGTGTTGCCCCCCAGGCGCTATTTTTTGGGCTCTTGGGGGGTGCCGGCGCTAATTTGATTCCTGGGGAGGCTGCTTCTCCAGCCGTGCTCGCACCCAGGAGTAGCAGCGGGGACACGTGGCACCAAGAAAGCAAGAAATTGGTGAGTTGACCACAAGAAACTCAGCCGGAGAGGGAGCACGGCGTCTCGCACGGCCGGCCGCCTCCGCCAGCGCCTCGCTCGCCCGGGCCCAGCGGCGCCATGGCCGTGCGCGGCCTGGCCGCCACCGACGACCGCGAGCTCCGCCACCAACGACCGCGAGCCGCGGCGGTGGCGCTCGAGGACGAGGCCGCAGGCCATCTCGCGAGCCGGGCGGAGGGCGGCGAGCTGGGCGGAGGGCGGCGAGCCGGGCGGTGGTTCGCAGTAGCCCCTGGAGGCGCTGACCTCGGCGGCCTCCATCTCGCGCACGAGCCCCGGCCGAGGAAGGGCGCGGCGGCCTCTGCGGCGAGCTCGAGAAGGGCCACGAGCCGGGCGGCGGCGCCGCGGATGCCTTGCTCGAGGAGGGCGGCGGCGGCCTGCTGCTCGCGCCCATGGCCATCCCGGCGAGCTCGACGAGGGCGGATGGCGAGCTCGGGGAGGGCGACGCCGGCGTGGAAGAAGAGAAATGAGCGGAGCTGGGGCGGTGGAGATGGCTGGCGGTGGAGGAGAGAGAGGAGCAGAGCTGGCCGGCGGTGGAGATGGCCCCGCCTTCTTCCGTGGGTGGGTGGGGAAAAGTGGGGAGAGGAGAGAGGAGAGAGAGAGAAAAAAAAGAGGGTTGCACGTGGTGGGCCTGGGCCAAAGAGAGGAGAGAGCGAGCTGAGAAGCTGACTGTGGGCCTGCTTGTATGCAATCGCCCCCCCCCCCCCCCCCCCCCAAGCCGAACCCAGCGCCTTAGGTTTGGTCTGGGTGCGCCGGCGTTAAACGACGCTATTTGAAATCCTAGGGGACATGGCTGGGAGATTTCGGCGCTATTTGGCCCAAAAAGTAGCCTGGGGCTCGGGGACATGGCTGGAGATGCCCTAAAAGACTAACGTAGGATGCGGACGAATGGCGCTCGGACGCGCTTGCTCCCGGGTGAATTGAGTGGCTGTGGTTAAATGCAACATTTTATATTCAGGTGTAATAAATGCTCTGCATGCATGCATTTTCATTTGTCTAGTAGATTTAGGATTAACTAAGTAAATGATGATTCTGAAGCCTAATCTGCAAACAGATTATCATGTTTTGCGGTGCAAAAATTGGCCTACCACATTGTACAGTTTGAAGATTATGGTTTTTTCATGTCCGTCCTGCAAAAATGGCCAAGCAAATCATCTGTTTTAATATTGGCTTAATTAATTACTGAGGGACTTAATAAGTAGTATTATGGATGCATTGAAGAGGATGACATGCACCTTTTTACAGAGAGCAAGCGTGCCCAGGCTCACTTTAGAGTTTTCGACTAATGTATACTTAGAAAACTTTCAACTAAATATGGCCCCACCCAAAAAACGCCACAGTGAAATTCGTTCTGACAATCTCGGCCACGAGAACGTCAGAATACCCTATTTACTTTGGCTTATCTGATCTGCGAATGCAAAAATGCCTAAGTTATTTGAAATAAGCCATTAGATATGACGTTTTTGCAATCTCACAACGCTAACGTGAATGATGTATACTGAGATTTTCAGAGCCTATGGAGAATTCTCAGAGACTAACAGTGCAAAAACGTCATATAAAATTAATCGATTATTTCAAATGACTTGGCCGTTTTTGCATTTTGTAGGCTGCCAGCAGCCGATAGCAGTTACCCTGCAACTGCACATAATACACGCCGCGAGCAGCAAATGGTCAGAGTGCTCACTTCTATAATGTTTTGTTTCTCGGACTTATGTCAACTTGTGAGGATGTAAAGAATAAGATATCAACATTCCAAACAATGCAACACAGCAACAGACAATAAGGTGTCAGGATGGAAGCACACACAGATTTATATTTTTGAGGAACTGGCAGTCGTATTGCCTTTCGATTAGATAGAAATAGAGTGTTTATGTACATTAGGCACGCCTAGTCTCGCAAATGAGACATAGGCAAAAACATAAAACAAAACTAAACACAATCTAGGTGTCTCCGGGATCCTGTGTGTGCGCATATGCCCGCTGCGCCATCTCCTCTCTCACCAATGCTGCGACGGCGTCCGCTTGGATCTCCACATTCCGGAACACTCCTGTTTCACTCCTTCCACACTCCCCGCATGGAGTAGATGATCGCCCCACTCGCCTCCCTCCTCTTGTTCTTTGGGAGACCTGCTACTGTCGTGTCCCACCAAGCATTCTTTGGGAGACCTGCTACTGTTCAACGTCTTTTCTACAAAAATGCTACAACAACTGCTCTCAAGACAAATATAACCATCTCCAGTTCTCACTACTCCAATGGTGAGCTTATTGGTCTCCACAAGACCTACCTAAGCAGATTCAATGGATGCATAAATAAAAAATAATCGAATATTTAATGTAGAAAATGACTATGATTCAACCATATAACTCAACAGTAGCGTTCCAAGCCCAAAGTTTTTCTAAAAGTCAGATGTAGATTTGCAAGTCGACAAAGAGGAAAATCTGCCTCCTTTCATTCTCAGCTACAGCAAATGGGGGAAACAAGAAACACCCAAATATTTACTATTAAGAAGACCACTAGATAAAAAGATAAGGTCAATTCTTCGGCTAATAAAATAGGAACTTGAAGTATATAGATTTGCAAATAATTAACTAGTAGGAAGAACCACTAGATCAATAAATAAGTAATGGAAATTCAGTTCCCCATCCCACAAATAAATAGAGGCACAAGGATGAACAGTTGCCAAATATTTCAAAGCAGAGCATGCTGACTTGGTAATCTTTGCTTGCTTCAATACACACGTTAGACCTTCAGCCCGAACGAGTACCAATACAAGTATATATATTCCATGCAACCACAAAACAGTCAGAGTTTCTGATCACAAGTATCAGAGGCTGAAAACGTATGAACAGATCATCGGCTGCATCTGCATGCAGCTGCAGGGAAATTTAACACTTCGAAAATAGTCACTGGTGCAACTGCACAAAAGAGCATGCTCGATCGTGTGACAGTTCCATATTGACGCACAAGCTGGGTCAGTCTAAATATTTTCTCACCACCTGCTCGCTGAATAGAAAACTGACATTGAGAAGGCCTAAATGTCAGCAGCTGAGAGCGGTTACCTTGCAATGACACATAATACACGCCGCGAGCAGCAAATGATCAGAGTGCTCACTTCTGCAACGTTTTGCTTCTCGGATTTATGTTAATTTTTTAGGATGGAAACAATAAGATATCACCATTCCAAACAATGCAACACAGCAACGGACAATAAGGTGTCAGGATGGAAGCACACACAAATTTATATTAATGTTCAGGTTCAACGTCTTTTCTACAAGAATGCTACAAGAACTCCTCTCAAGACAAATATAACCATGTCCAATTCTCCCTACTCCAAACGGTGAGCTTATTGGTCTCTACAAGACCTACCTATGCGGATGCTATGGATGCATGGATTAATCGAATATCTAATTGAGAAACGGGAGTAGGCAGATCAGTTGGCAAATAATTAAAAGCAGAGCATAAGGGCATGTACAATGGTAGTGAAGGCTGGTCTTCTCTTACCCCTCCACGTCACTTAGAGAAGGCAATAAATAGTAGTCGTACAATGTGTTATCTCTTATTGTCATCCCTAGCAATTAATGAGAACTAACTAGATTTAGAAAGAAATTATGTTAATAAGGGACAGCATATGGTACAATGGACAAAATAGCCTTCTCTTAATTTTTAAGAGATCATCACTTAGCTAAGGGAAGACAACCCTCTCTCCTTGATTCTCTTTCTCCAACTAAGCAAAAATCTAACGTGGCATCTCTAAGGGAAGGCTGACATCACCGCATTGTACATGCCCTAAGGACTTGGTAATTTTTGCATACTTCAATTCACGTGGTAGACCTTTAGCCCGAAGAGTATCAAACTATCAATACAAGTATATATTTCATGCAACGACAAAACAGTCAGAGTTTCTGATCACAAATTTATATTCATCCATGCAAAAAACAAGAAGAAGCCAGGAGGGCTCATAATTGATCCAAATTCATAGCAGATTCATCAGGATATGATAGCTAGGCCATTAAGAAGAACCACCTTACTCAAAAGCCGTCAGACGAAAGGCGAAGTGTTTACGTCATAACCTTCGAGTGTCGCGAAAAAGGTATGCGGAACAAGAGTTTGTTTCAGGCGAAGTTCACAAGTATAGACATGTTGTCCAGCACGATGGAATTTCTCAACTAGTTCACCATCCAAGTCAACGTAAGACATCCACTCGCCATGACAAACCAATAAGAGGACATCACCCTCCACCGAGTGAACCCTGATATTCCAGTTGCCATATAACCATTCAATCTGCCCCTTGATTTCTACATCCGGCAACTTGACGTTGTACTTGTGCGCCCAAATCTCGCTTTCATAGTTCTGCAAAACCCATATATCAACAATTTTCTTCGCATCACGATAGCTAAAGATGCCAAGAGTGTCATCCATCTCAAAGATATATGACTCGCCAGGACCAACAACCGGAGTACGCATCCGCCGGAACGACTCAGATATGGTGTCAAATACAATTACCACTTTCCCTCCACTCGAATAATCCCTTGTGTACCAATGCAGATTATCACGGACCAAGACAGGTTTGCCTAGGTACCCAAACACTTCCGCCTCTGGCTTGATGTACCTCGGCAGGTGGTCAGAACCCAGGGCAAAGACATAGTAGAGAACTGGATCCGCGAAAGTGCGTTGCAGTAACAGCCGGTACTCGTCGGTAGGACGGTGCGCATACATCCCCATTAAAGTGAACCGAGATAGTTGTGGGAGGGGAGCGTGCTGGCGCGTGGCCGGGTTACAGATGGAGTAACGGATGCCAGTCGGGCATGAGAGAATAAGGAAGCCGTCGCAGGAAGCCTGCAGCCAGAAGGAATCTTCTAGCCCGACGACTGGTTTGAGCCGGGCGCCCAAGGCCCGATGATCAAAGGCGAGGACATCGCCATTTTCGTAGTGTAAGACCATGGGGAGGTCGGGCTGGCGTCCGTGGTGGGCCTGGAGAAAGTCGCGGGATGAGGTGGCGCGTTGCCAGGCGCGGCAAACGGCGGCAGCGGAGGATGGATTTGGGAGGGAGGCGGACGAGGATCTCCCAGACGACTATCTCCTCCGGGAGGTGAGGCACCGCTCCTGCCCTGGAGGCCTTGTTCATGGTATCCTATTCCTGCCCTCGAGGATTCAATCTCCGGCCTTCACCACGGTCGCTGGTGGATCAGAATCAGAGAAGGCGGCGAACTGGCGAGATGGAACACCGGAGACGGGAGAAGTTCAGAATAAGTATTAGTTGACCCAGCGACTATATTTACGCTTCCGCACGGAGCTCACGTACTACTGCTCCCATGGGCCTAGTTAAGCCGATTATTCGCTGGGCCTTTTCTTTTTCCTGTCCGATGATGATGGAGCCGAGTGTCGATCGTGTCGTGTGGGCGGCGGCTCGACGGCAATGCCGCGGTACGCGCAGGGTGACGGTCGGCCGGCCGCCTCCCATCGTCGGCGGCTCCGGCGGAAAACCTCTACGCCCCAACGGTAACGCGTCTTTCCTCCCGCTTCACTATCATGAACCCTAGAAACATCAGTTTAGAATCTAGATGCATATGCGTTGCTTACCATTGTTGATCTCGGGTGGTTAAATTGTTAGTGAATCCCCGCGCTATACTGCGATCTATTTGTTGCCATTTGTTAGCGATCTGAGGGATTCTTGGAGATTTCATTTCACTTTATGCAGTAACGAGTTGCGTATCACACTGTATCGAATCTGCTTCCTTAGGCCTTGTTTACCTCTAGTGTATTTTAGGGCATGGGAGGGGATTATTCCGGATCCCGAAAAATCCCCACTAGTTTGTTTACTTCTAGTGTATTTTAGGGGATGGGAGGAGATAATCCCCAAATATCCCCACCAACCCTCTCATTTTTGCCTAACACAAAACTCTAGTCCATACTAGTGTATTTTTTGGGAAGACTATTTGTGGGGATTTGTAGGGATTGGATGTTCACCAAATCCCCTCCCATCCCCATTCTTCCCATCCCCTAAAATATCTTTGGAGTAAACAATGCCTTAAGCTGAAATACTGACAAATCCGGTGGCGACCGACCTCAGACTATGTCGTTCCAATTCGTGATGGAGACCTGTGCCGTTCATGTGGGCGGCGGGTTGGCGTGACGGATAAGTCCAGTGGTGACTTATTTCGCACTATGTCGTTCCAATTCCTGAATGCATATCCCACGGGATGCTACACGCTGTGTGGAGCTGAGGAGACATCATCTAAGGAGTTCAGCTTGTTTGTTAGTGGCTCGATGTCGGTGAACTATTCTCATTTCTGGGGTGCTCTTTGAGATTTTTGTTTGATTTCAGAACTATTAATTGTTAAATGCTGTCGGCATTTGGTTGAATTCGATGCCTAGTATTTCTGTTGCAAGAACACGCGCGAGCATCGCGTGTTTATATATATTAAGATAGAGAGTGAAATTTACAAGAATTTGGCATGACTAAGCCACAGCCGGCTTGTCATACTCAACACCTACGTGATCCCTCTCGAAGATCCACCTAAGCCTGCCTTTGCCCACAAATCGAACTCCTGTTGAATTCTGTTGCAAACCACCGTTGTTGAGGAGAATTTGTGATCAAAGACTCGGCTGTTCCGCTCCAGCCAAATGATGCGGGCCGTGAGGATGATCAGGCCATTGATTCTCTTCCTCTCCTTTGCTGGCACCGTTGCCGCCAAAGCCTGCCACCAAACTGCCGGCACCGTGCTCGCCGTAGGCATGAACTGATGCAGGTTGAACTGCACCAAGATCTTGAACCAAACTTCTCTAGCGAAGACGCACCTTACCATCAGATGGACACCCGTTTCAGGTTCTTGATTGCAAAGAGGGCAGCACGGTGGGTGTTGCAGTCCTCTTCTCGCTAGTCTGTCTGCCGTCCATAACCGGTTCTGAGCGCTAGCCACATGTGTAGTTTTTGCAGAAGAGGCGCCCCTGCTTTCCACAGCTCCTTAGCACATGGTGCAGCAGTTTTTCCTTAGAAGAAAGCCGCGTAAGCTGACTTGGATGAATACACGCCGTTGTTGCTCAGCTTCCAGCGAACTGTGTCTTCCTCTTCCGATATAGTTTGCTCCTGCACCGCCTCCCAAAGCTCCATATATTCTACCAGGGGTTGTATCGTGAGCTCGCCTCGGAACCCTCTGATCCAGCTGTCATTTTGCAGGGCCTCCGCCACTGTCAGTAACTTGGCATTGTTCTTGACGAAGTCCCAGAGGGTTGGAGCAATCTGCCTTGCTGTCCTTCCTTGCAGCCATGGATCTGTCCAGAACTTTAGGGTCTTACCATTTCCCAAGGTGCAGTCGACCGCTGCCACGAACATATACTCCGCCTCTTGTGGAATCGAGAAACGGAGGCCATGCCACGGCCTGTGCTTATCTGTCAGTTCATTCCACCGCCATCGCATCCTTAGTGCAAGATTCAATGTGCGCAGACATTTGACTCCAAGGCCGCCTAGCTCTTTGGGAGTACACACTATCTTCCATGCAACTGCACACTGTCCACCTCTTGCCTCGTCTGACCCAGCCCAGAAGAAGCTTCTAAAGATTTTGTCTGCTCTCTCAAAGAACCAAGGTGGCAAGTCCAATGCCATCATAGGATATATTGCTGCAGATATGAGAGCGGAGTCAAGAAGGACTAGTCTTCCACTTTTCTGCATAAGACCTGCCTTCCACGTGGGCACTTTTCTTGCCAGCTTGTCAACCATGGGTTGCATTTGATTTCTTGTTAGCCTGATCGGTGAGAGAGGGAGCCCAAGATAGGGAATTGGGAATTCTTTCAAAGGGCATGCCAATGTGGCCAAGATCGGCTGCAAGTTGATCGAGGCGCACCGAATTGGGGATGCTGAACTCTTCTCCAAGTTGCACCGGAGACCAGACGCCATACCAAACAACTGCAGCAACTCGATCGCTGCACGTGCCTCGGCTTCCACTGGTTTGATAATCAGAACCACATCATCTGCATATAGGGACAGCCGATGCTTGATTCCCAGCCCTGTCAGCGGCTCAAAAACACCAGCTTCCTCTGCTGTTCTGAAAACTGCATTCAACACATCCACCATAATGACAAACTTCATAGGCGAGACCGAGTCTCCTTGCCTGAATCCTTTGGCATGCCAGAATTGCGGACCTGCAGTTCCATTATCAAAACTTTGGTAGTAGCAGAGGAGAGCATCAAGGCAAATCTTGCCAGCCATCTCGGCCCAAAGCCCCTGTGCCTCAGCACCTCGAAAACAAAAGGCCAAGAAATGGAATCAAAAGCCTTAGCCATGTCTAATTTCAGCAGCAATGTTGGCATCTTCTTCCTATGTAGAGTCTTGATCGATTGTTGGACCATGAAAAATTGTCTTGTATTGATCTTCCCTTGACGCTTTGGTTTTTGTCAACTAGTTCCGGCAGGACTGTGGCAAGTCTTGCAGCCATGGCCTTGGAAATGATCTTTGCAAAACTATGGATGAGACTAATTGGCCTGTAATCACTGACATCAACCGCATCCTCCTTTTTGGGCAATAAGGTAATATATGCCCCATTTAACCGCACAAAACCTCTGCCATCTGAGGTGTCGAAAGCACACACAGCTCTCATTACAGCATCTCTGATAATGGGCCAGCAAGATTGATAAAACCTAGCTGAAAAACCGTCGGGCCCTGGAGCTTTGTCAGCTGGCAGCTCCTTTATTACTTCCCAGATTTCTTTTTCAGAGAAAGGGAGCTCCAGGTGAGCCATTTCCACCTGCGGCAGTCCAAGCTGAGAGAGGTCAACTGTGTTCCCGCTCCACCGGCGTACCCAACAACTCCGTGAAATGCTGAGCGGCCAGCTCGCCCATTCCTGCTGCATCCGTTTCCAGGCGATCTCCTTTGCGTAGGCGAAGGATCTGATTTTTCCTCTTCCGGACGCTTGCCTGTAGATGGAAGAAAGCCGTGTTGGCATCCCCATCTTGTAGCCAGTGTATCCTGGACCTTTGCCGTGCCATAGATCTTTCCAGGGAAGCGAGACCCAGGACCTTCTTCTTCAGTTGTGCACGTAACCAGAACTCATCATCATTTAAAGCTCTCGAGTCCATTGCTTGATCCAACCTGAATATCACTTCATTCGCCATCAGCAGCTGCTCCTTTATATTGCCTATTTTCTCTGGCTCCATCTTGTCAGACATTTTGCTGTTTCTTTCAATCTTTGCTCAAGATCAGCAAACGGGTCCGGCAGCACTTCATGCGTGAACCAAGCAGCAGCGACCGTCTGTTGATAGCCATCTAACTTGGGCCAGAAGCTCTGAAAATGGAACCTTGACTTGCGATGAAACGCAGCATTGGAAGAGAGCATTATTGGGCAATGATCCGACAGACTAGAAGAGAGAGCCTGCAAGAGACAATCTGGGAACAGAAGTTCCCAGTCCACAGTACAGAACCACCTGTCAAGCTTCACCAACGTTGGGGTTCTGCGTTCATTGCTCCAGGTGTACCTGCGTCCTACCAAATCTTGCTCTTTCAGTTCCAAATCATTGAGGAGTCTTCGGAAACGGCCCATCATCCTTCTGTTGATTCTATCATTGTTCTTGTCAGCCGCTTCCAAAATGAGGTTAAAATCTCCTGCTACAGCCCAAGGTCCAGGGAAGGCAGCTCTGACCCGTCTCAGCTCCTCCAAGAAATCCAGCTTCAAACTGTCCACCGTTGGCCCGTAAACCACCGTAAGCGCCCAAGGCTCCCCACCAACATAATTCAGCTGCAGCGAGAGGGAGCATGTATCCACCTGTGTCCTTGTCACAGAGACTCTGGACGACTGCCAAGCCACCACGATTCCTCCTGCCGTGTTGTTCGCGGGAAGGAACACGAACTGGTCAAATTGTTGCCCCAGAACTCTAGCCACTGCAAAAATATCCACCACTGCGAGCTTGGACTCCACCAAACATGCAATAGATGCACCTGAATCAGCGATCACATCACGAACGGCATACCCTCGGCTCAATGCATTGAGGCCACGAGGATTCCACACAACGATATTCTCATTCATTGTATCCATAAAAACACCTAACAACAGCGAACTCCACCAAGTGACCGCTGCTCAGCACAGCAGCCACTCCCCAGAGAAGGGAGCATCCAAGAAGAACAGCTTTGCTAGCGCTTCGATTCGAGTAGGCGGTAGTGGCTCCTTGAAGTACTCTGCATACCTTTCCAGGCAGTCGACCGGTGGCTCCCCCTCGACCTCGCACATCCCCAGCCTCGCCATAAGGACGCGCTGCGCCTTCTTGATGCAAGATACCGGCGCCCCCTTGCTCTTGTTCTTGTCCGCGAGACGGGCACTGCGACGCTTGTCTTCCTCGGGGACGAACAGCTTGCGCCTCCTCCTTTGCTGAATTGGCGGCAGCGGCAGGAGCGGGGTAGCGATGTGCTGCCTAATCCTCTCCAGCACCCCACTGAGGGGGCCATCACCAGCCGCCGTGGCTGCCGGAGTCGAGAATCCGGCAGTTGGGGATTGCGGCGCGGCAGCAGCCGCCCCATTGTCACCTCCAGGCTGATGTCGAGATCTCGCGGCCGCGACACCGGCATCGCAGGGCTTGATGTGGCCATGTTAGTTTCGCGGGCCGCTGCGGGCTCCGGCGCGACCTGAGAAACCTGGGCCGTAGGTGGGCCTAGCAGCAGCCGCAGTCCAGCATCCGAGCCCAACCCCGCCACCGAAGACGTGCCAAAAGGGGATTCAAAATTCGCACCCCGCCAGCACACACTGACCGCCGAGCCGAACTGACCAGTGGACCCCCCACGAACGCCGCCAAAGACTGAAGAGCGAGCCGGGCCACAGACAGACTGGGGCGAGCCCACTGACTCCTGGGGCCCCAACTCCATCCTGCCGTTGCTGCGTGTCGGCGTCGCTGTGGACAGCGGAACCTGAATCCACTGCCCAGCAGAGCGTGGCTCCCGCTTTTGACCGTCGGAACGATCGATGCCGCCAAAACTGCTTTCTCCGTGGGCCCCAGACTCCGAGGACCGTTGAGTTGACCGGTCCACCGTGTCTCTGCCAGCATCGCCGGCCGCCGCCGCCCTCCTTGGCGGTGGCGCCGCGAGGAAGAGCCGCCAACATCCACTTCCATGTCCACCGACGCGTCGCCTGACGCACCATCCCCGGAGCCGCGTTGCTGGGGCCGCCGCCACTGGCGCCGGCCTCTCCGAGTGCCCCTCCGCAGATGGGGAAGGCGGCGGAGAGGGGGGTTGAAGGTGGATCAGAGACCGCCGCCTCCACCGGCTCAGCCACCACCCTGATCAGCACTTCATAGCGAAGGGTCTTCGCTCTTCTCCTTGGTACCGGACCCCGGTGGCGTCCAGGACCCCTGCGCCGGACCGGAGGCTCCTCGATGAACAGGGCACGCCGCGGCGGGATGCGCGCCGGATCCTCCGTCCTCACCCAAACGCGGAAGCGGGACATGTCATCGCGCCGCCTCGTGGGAGTGTCGATGTCGACCACGAAGCCAACGCCGTCCATGACCAAATCCGCCGTGCGCCGAGTCCAGGCATGCCCGAGGACCCCTCGGAGCTCGACCGGCACCAGATAGGGGAGCGGCACGGCCGTCGCATGAGCCTGCCGCAGCTAGCCCCGGAGCGACAGCGCGAACCAGGGGCCCGGAGCATGACCACGCCGCGCCATCCTATCCCTGTCCCTCCTCTCCTTGCAGAAGACCAAGAAGTCCTCCGGCGAGAAAGGCCTGATTGACATGTCCAGAGGCCCTAGCTCGAAGGTGGCGTGCAACGCCTCCGCCGCATCGGCCATGTCCACCTCACCTTGCGCGCCGGTGACCGTGACGACGACCGCCCGCTGCTGCATGCCCTCTTCCAGACTCTCCAACTCCTCCGACCACTCCAAGAAGCAGGGGGCAGCTCCGGCGGCAGTGGCGCCACCTCCACACGGGGCACCGCCACCACCATCGGCCTCGCCGGCACTGCAGGCCCCCGCGCAGAGCTTTCCGCAGATCCCTCCCGCTCCACGCGACGCCAGGCCCTGCCGAGCCGCACAGTGCCGGGCGGAGGAGGCCCAGGCGGCGGCGGAGGAGGTCTTGGATCTGAGTTGTCCTTGGCCGGCCCCCTCCCATCTTGGCCCGGTGGCGCCGAGTACCTCGGCCTCTTGCACTCCCTGGCTATGTGGCCTTCTCCGTCGCACCGCAGACACCGAACTTTCTTGGTGCATCCTCTGGCGATGTGACCGCCCCTGAGGCAGTTGTAGCAGACGCCGGCCATCCCAGGCGGCAGCTTCTTGTGCGGCGGCGGTCGCGGTGCCGGCAGCTGCTGCAGCAGCCTCTGCCGCTGACGCCGAAGCCAGCGACGACGCCTCCTCGAACCCTCTGCCACGGACCAGCCCGCCTCCGTCTCGCCGAACTCCGGCAAGACCACGCCTTTTCCTTTCACCTTCTCCTGCGCCGCCGACGGACACGACGACAGGTCTGAATCAGACAGCGAAACCCTGCCGCCCAAGCTCCCCAGGTTTGAGCCGCGGCGGAGCAGCTGTGGTTGGTGGACACCGGCGCCGGAGTGGCTACCGGTGGTGGTGGGGTGTGGCCGCTTTGCCAGGGCGGCCGGCGCGGCGGCGCCCGCGCCCAAGCTCTCCTGCGCTCTCTCTCCTCTCATCTCCCCGCAGTCTCCTCTCATCTCCATGGTCAAAACAGGCTCTGACTGATGATAGATGGATTCGCCACTTCAAGTCTAGTAGTGCGGTTGAACGTTTATGGTGCTTCGCATATGTCCCCTTTTGCCTATATTTCTAGTTTGAAGTAGTGCGGTGTACTCATTGCTTGCTTATTCTGTGGCATACTCCAGTGATGACTTATTTTGCTTCGTACGCCGTTCCAATTCCTGAAAGCGCATCCATGGATGCTGCACATTATGTGGAACAGAAGGGACATCTGAGGAGTTCAATTTGTTTTTTCTCGCCAATGCTTGGAGAACTCGTTTTATTTCGGTGGTCTTAATTTGAGTTGTTCGATTCTTGAACTATTTCTATGCTGCGAATAGTTTGTTCATTTTTTTAAAATGGCAATCTAATAATTAAAATAGGATACCGATGACTTTCCAATTAAAATAGGAGGGTCAGCTTTGAGCCCTTATCTTTTTACTTTG
This sequence comes from Poa pratensis, assembly GCA_947311845.1. NCBI lineage: Eukaryota > Viridiplantae > Streptophyta > Magnoliopsida > Poales > Poaceae > Poa > Poa pratensis. The sequence goes on along the minus strand of CAMZMU010000049.1, from coordinate 64,936,998 downwards.
GTGATGGATGAGGTCACAGGGGATATACAAGTAGATATCCCATGGTGTATGCTCTTTGCGGATGATGTGGTGCTAGTCGACGATAGCCAGGCGGGGGTTAATAGAAAGTTAGAGCTGTGGAGACGGACTCTAGAATCGAAAAGTTTTAGGCTTAGTAGAACTAAAACTGAGTACATGATGTGCAGTTTCAGTACTACTAGGCACGAGGAGCGAGAGGTTAGCCTTGATGGACATGTGGTACATGAGAAAGACAACTTTCGACATGCTCCAGAAGGATGGTGATATCGATGAAGATGTGAGTCATCGAATCAAAACTGGTTGGATGAAGTGGCGCCAAGCTTCTAGCGTCCTCTGTGACAGGAGAGTGCCACAAAAGTTAAAAGGCAGGTTCTATAGGACGGCGATTCGACCTGCAATGTTGTATGGCGCAGAATGTTGACGAACCAAGAGGCGACATGTCCAACAGTTAGGTGTAGCAGAGATGCACATGTTGAGATGGATCTGTGGCCACACAAGAAAGGACCGGGTTTGAAATGATGAGATACGTGAGAGTTGGGGTAGCACCGATTGAAGAGAAGCTTGTCCAACATCGTCTAAGATGGTTTGGGCATATACAAGGCAGGCCTCCGGAAGCGCCGGTGCATAGCGGACGGATAAAGCGTGCTGACAATGTTAAGAGGGGTCGTGGTAGACCAAACTTGACACGGGAGGAGTCTGTTAAGAGAGATCTGAAGGATTGGAATATCACCAAAGAACTAGCCATGGACAGGGGGTGCGAGGAAGCTAACTATCCATATGCGAGAACCATGAGTTAGTTTCGAGATCTACCCAACTTATTGGGGAATGATATGCTTTGTTGCTGTTGTTGTTGTTGTTGTACAGGGCACCCCGGACAACCTGGCAACCAACACAAACACCACACACCACCGAGAAGAGAAGAAACGTCGAGGCTTTATTGCTCAATGTTTAGTTTGGATTGAAGTAGTGCAACACATTTGATTGCTTCCTTATCGTGTGGAACACTCCAGTGATGACTTATTTCACATCATTTATCGTTCCATTTCCTGAAAAGATGCTGCACATTTTGTGGAGCAGAAGGGACAACTGAGGAGTTTAGTTATTTTTCTTTTTTCTAAGTGCTTGGACAGGTCTTTTTATTTCAGTGTTCTTCGTTGAGTTGTTCGATTCTGGGAACTATTTTCATGCTACTGGCAGTTGGTTGAATTTGACCCCACAAGTGAACATGCATGGAGTTTTTAAATGATTCGCTTCTCCAGATTTCTTGTTTGAAATGGTGTGATATACCAAATCTGATTCCTCAAAGCGTGGGACGCTCCAGTGATGACTTGTTTCGCCTCATATATCGTTCCACTCCTGAAAACGCATCTATGGGATGCTGCACAGTATGTGGAGCAGAAGGGACATCTGAGGAGTTAGGTTTGTTTGTTTTCTCGCTTCGTGTCCATTTAACTCATTCTATTTTTCAGTTTAGTGATGGGAGAATTTGGTTTGATTTTTATCTTTCTTACGGCATGAATCCACATGGAACCAATTCAAGAGGTGGTGGATAATCCAATTGTAGTATAAGTATCCTGTAGATAAAGTCCTTGTAGATGTTGCTGACAGATATGTTCAGTTATTTCTTTTTTTAAAGGAAATATTCAGATTCATTTATTTTTTGTCACTTGTGAATGTTGCTTCAGTTGGATCTTATTTTTTATGTTAACTAGCTAAATGCTCGTGCGTTGCTACGGAAGAAAAAACAATATATTGAATCATTACAATTTCGCTAATAGCTAAGGCATGCATCAAATGTTTCTACTCCTCATATCTGCGATGATCTAACGTTGTACGCCCATCTAAGTTAACAATGTAGAGATGATGATAGTGCAAATATGAATACGGCGTTGTCATTTACAGGAAAGAGAGTTCGGAACGAAGTACTCCATGCCCCTGGTCTATATTAGAACTGTTTTGCTTCATCTCTTTTTGTTTGATCATGAAGATCGGTAGCCTGAAGCTCCAAAGGAGTTTCTATTTTCCTCTCATTTTAAAAATGGTACAAGAGTCCTGAGTTCAACTCATAAAACCTCCTAACCCAGGGACCAACAAATACATCACTAGTAGAAAACTGCCTTTCGGTGGAATCACATTCTGTGGCGCACCAAATAGCCATGTGCCACAAAAAATTTTCTGTGGCGCATAGTTTTGCATGCGCCACAGAAATGTGGAATTCTGTGGCGCACGGAAACCACATGCGCCACAGAATTCCACATTTCTATACAGAAATTTGTATTTCTGTTGCGCATATGCTATATGCGCCACAGAAAAGTCAAAAAGTTTCAAAAATCCAAAAAAAATCAAAACAAATAAAAAATTTCAAAAAAAAAAAGTTAAGGTACTTTCCGTGCCCATGCGCCACAGAAATTGTTGATCTCAGATCCACACCCCCCCCCCCCCCCCCCCCCCCCGCGTGGATCGCCTTTTCAGTTTTGCAAACAAGAAAAAAATTATAAAATATTCAATAAATAAAATCATTTGAGATATAGTTAGGTTTTAGTGTCTACTTGGTATAGAAATTTCGAAATATGAATTTTGACCTTTTTTGCAAAAATCAGAAAAAAAAAGTTTGAACGGCCATAACTTTTGCATACGATGTCGAAAAAATGCGTTTAATATATAAAAAAAAACTAGAGAAAAATTGGAGCTCGATTTCACTAGGGTATACCCGATGAACTTTTCTCAGATCCTCCAAATTTCAAAAGAAAAAAAAGTTATTTCAAAAGAAGATTTTTAAATTTCAAAAAAAATAAAAAATTCAAAAAAATATTTTTGAAAGTTTTCTTGATTTTTGATTTTTTTGGATTTTTCGGGATTTTTTTCATTTTTGGCATTTTTTGAATTGTTTTTGAATTTTTTGGGATTTTTTGAATTTTTTTATTTTTAGAATTTTTTTTGGATTTGGTTTTGAAACTTTTGAAGTTTTTGATTTTTTTCAAAAGTTAAAAACACACATATATATACATACCACACATAAACTACACACACATATACAAAGCTTAAGAGGGTTGATATGATACTTATATCAATAAGAACTTGAGTAGCATAAGAGCATCTCCAGCAGCATTTGTAAAACTTCCCAGGATTTGTAAAAACTGCAAATATACAAATCTGCCTAAAAAATGATGCTCCAGCAGCATTTGTATAAGTGGTCCCCTCCCCCAAATTTATACAAAGCTTGCTATCTTTGCCCCCTCCCTTTGCAAATATACAAAGTGGAGAGTCACTTTGTATATCCCAGAAAACCACCGCGGGAGAGCCCAACTGCTCGTGCAGGACATTTCCGGCCGCACCCGCGACCTCGCCGCCACCGACTCCGGCCGCCACAGCGGCCATGGAAGCCACGGGCGAGCTCCCCTGCGCACTCCGCCACCGACCATCCTCCTCGACGCCCACGCCCCTCGACGCCGACTATCCTCCTCGACTCTGCGGCCGTCCTACGCCGCCCGCCGCCCGGCCCGCGCCCGTCGCCTCGCGCGCCCCGCCGCCGCCTCGCGTGCCCTAGCGCGCGTCGAAGCTCGACCGCGACCACGCGCACCCGACGGCCACAACCGTGACCTTCCTGCCGCCTAATCGATTCAGCCCCCCGCCCCAGCCCTGCCGACCGATTCGGCTCCGGTGGAGGTCGTCGCCGGTGGGGAGAGGCTCGGCGCGCCCCCAGGTGCTCGCGTGCGGTCGATTCCGGTGCGGAGAGGCTCGACGCGCCCCAGGTGCTCGCGTGCGGTGGAGGTCGTCGCCGGTCAAATCTCTGTGGGAGAAGAAAGAAGAAGATGCAAAAGGATTTTGAGGCTGACAAAACGACCCCACACGTCATTGTGATGTGCACAGTATTTTGCAATTCGGTTATACAAAGGCTGCGGAAGCAAAAAACTTGTTGGCTTTGTAAACCTTCTCTCTCCTCTTGCTATCCCCTCTTTTTACAAATCCATTATGCAAATGCTGTTGGAGATGCTCTAAGGGTAGCTGAGCTGAATAGAACAACATTTGAGATGGGTTAAAAAATTCAGAAAAATTGGAAAAAAATACAAATATTTAGGTTTTTCCAAATTATTTCAATTCCTGATTTTTTTTGAATTTTTTTGAATTTTTTTGCTTTTTTTTATTTTTTTGAATTTTTGAGAATTCTGTGGCGCATGGTACCCCATGCGCCACAGAAATGTACCCCATGCGCCACAGAAAAAAAATTAGTGGCGACGATTCTGTGGCGCACCGGCCGTGCGCCACCGAATTCAAAATTCGTGCGCCACCAATAGGCTTTTCTGTACTAGTGATATACAAACACATTAATAAAAATATCGTCATCACGCAAAGCCATGGTGACTGCTAAGTAACTTCCGTCGTTGTCTATCATTCAGGTAGTGACAAAGTAAAAACACATTTGTTGCTAAACCAGAATCTCCTCCTATATTGTACGTCCAATCCATTATTCGGTAGTCGGTACCCAATATTCCACCTCATGAGCCTTCTGTAATGCCACTCAGAAACCAGAGAATGGGGACTCCCAGTCTCCTATATTATTAAGCCATAGCTACTGAAAAATAATAATCCTTAGCTACTCATTTCTATGAATATAACGCAAATGTAAATTAAATATCACAATGAAAGGGTAAAGAACCAGTTCCTTTCAGCTGCAACATATGCTTTCAACAATTAATTATGAGCATGAATCATATAGGACACTATATGATCAGATTTACAGGTAGCTGAAGAGCACTTTATATAAACATGCATCATAGAGGCACCTAAAAATTCCCTAACCTGATAGACTCTCCCCTGTTGTGGCGCTCCCAAATATCATGAGTAGATACCCAGGTCATCGGTCATCCTCAACACCATGCTTCCGGCTGTAATCCATCAAAACGCATCGATTGTCAAGTAGTAGCTATGACAACATTTTTCTATCTTCTCAAAATAAAATATTAAGTTGCCCTTGGGATATTAAATAAACAAAATATATTTTGGGGTTGAAAAACTTGAGATTTAATTAGTGTGATCCGCAATTGATTGCTATTGGGTCGTTTCCTTCTGTCGATGTATCATATTGTCTGATTGAGGCATGAATGACGTTGTAAAATCATGAGCATATAAACAACATTGCAACTTAAATTGCGATTCCATTTTCTTCTGACCTAGCTAGACAGAACAAAACTGTGTGTGAAAGTGTAAACATTTTTTTGCTTCGCTTCTGTACCCGTAATTGCCTTCTTTTTTTCTCGTACGAAAGTTGCGGACCAATCGTGGATAAGCTGCTCTAAAGAACACGACCCATCATCTGTCGACAAAGACCTATGGGCTTCGGAATCTTTCATTTATCTGCTTTGCTTTGAACTATCCTCGTATTTTGGACCTAAATGGCTCACCGCTCACGCATGCACTGGGTAGGGGGCTTGGAGGAGAGGAGAAGAAAACAGTTTGGACCAACAGAACTGTTAGCACAATGAACAAAACTATCTCTAAGCATCCAAGTGGTATATAGGCTACGGTTTAGTTGTTGAGCCGAGAGAATTACACATAACACCAATGTTTAATGCCAAATTTAAACAAAACATAGAATCAAAACATGTTTTGTAGCTGACCCCAACTTTTGGGATAATATGTTGCAACTAGCCCAAATAGATGATTTCGAGCCTTAACAACGTATCTGACATGTGGGCCATATTATATATGTATACCATGATTATATGACAATTTAAAAAATGCAGCATAACGGTAAAAAAATTACGCATATAAAATATCTTTAGAACCGTTCATCCAAATTATGAACGGTTTGCATATTTGAAATCATCGCGTCGAGATCTTTAAAAATAGATCCCATGTTGATAGGTTTTGAGAAACTTTTTTTTTCGTACTTTGTACAACCAGTTCTGTGTACTTTGTACATCCAGTAACATCATGTACATCTAGTAGCAGTGTGAGTGTACATGCAATAGCAGGACGCGATTGTACATCCAGTTGCATCGTGTACATTCAGTTCAGTAGCACGCAAGTGTACAACCAGTAGCATCGTGAGTGTACATCTATTAGCAGTAGCGGTGTGTACATCCAGTAGCAGCGCGAGTGTAGTACATCCAGTAGCATCGTGTACAACTAGTAGCAACGTGAGCGTACATCTTGTAGCGGTCTGTACATCCAGTAGCAGCGCGGGCGTACATGCAGTAGAATCGTGTACAACTAGTAGCAGCGCGTCCGTACATCCAGTAGCACAATGTACGTACATCCAGTAGCAGCATGTGTGTACATCCAGTAGCAACATGGTAGTTTGTACTCCTACTCTATTTTTAGTTTGTACTAACGAATTGATTTTGTACCATGCAAAAAAAATGAATTGATTTTGTACGATCGGGATGTACAGCATGCGCATGTGGCTTCGTACAGACTCACACGCGCGGGGGCTTCACGCCAGGCTAGCTCGCCTCGGGGAGGCTTCGGTCCTGTGTACGTATGCGCGTACGTCCTGCGCTTCCGTGTTTGATTTTGCAGTTTGCAGCTTTGTACGCGATGCACGCGCTGCTCGCTAGACGTGGAAATTTTTGTTTTTGGGGAACCCTTTTTTGTAGTGACACCCAGGAGCTCGCTGCCACCAGCCGTACGCGTGTGTGCGTGAAGATAGATTGATGCCCTCACCTTCCTAACTAGTTGGGCCTTGTAAGGCCTTTTTCTTTTTCTTATCAATTTTTTCCAGTCTCTGGCCTCGTTTCCTGCTGGGCTGTATACCAGCGGATGCTATGGGCCCCTAGCGAGGATGGGCCCTGGGGCATCGCCCTTCCTGCCCCGCACCAGGGACGGCCTGGGTATCAGAACATTATTGATTAATTAGTTGCTGCTCACTGAAGATTAGTTCCGATCTCCTCCCTCCGTTCTAAATTAATTGACTTTTTTTCCTACATATGGATGTATCTAGACATGTTATAAATATAGATATATCTACATTTAGACAAATAGAAGTCAATTAATTTGGAACCGAGGGAGTAACTTTGTGCACCGGAAAAAATGAACTTCTAGAGAGAAAATGCACGCGATATGCATGCATGCTGTTTCAAGGGATTGTTTTGGGGTTGCACGAGACAAGTGATGATCGCTGGTGGTGATGTTGCCCACGAAACCAGTTCACCAGATTGTTGGTGTCAACGTAAAACACGGTTACTTACACAAGTGCCTCAAATCGCGATATTAGGGGAAACATAGAAATATACAACGATTTGTTTGCATTGCGGTACTTATGGTATGGTTTTATGCTATCAGATCGAATATTCTTTCGGCTGTATGCATCATTTTGATGCAAAGGCCGGGTACCCTTTTTGAAAAAAAAAGATAGAATATTCTTGATTATGAATTTTATTTATTTATCGTGTTACTCAAAGTTTGAACTTCCACGGAGATACTTGTTATTCCCTCCGTTTTAAATATCATGGAGAGAAAGAACTAACGAAGTGCAAATACATAGTATAAGCGGCGCACATTTAAATAGAATCAGTGGGAGAACTATATTTTCTATCCAAAATGTTGAAGAAGGTGACCCGTCCCTCCTCTGATCGTTGGCATGGGTGAGTAGGATCTGGTTGACTGGACCTCTTAGAGCATCTCTAGCAGACCCCTTAAAACTCCAACCTTTAAAACGCGTATAAGGAAAACCGTAAAACCATTTTAAGGGGTAGAAACGATCCGGACAGAACAGATAAGGAAAACACATACCGTAAAATGGAATGTTCCTTTTTACGGGATTTGTTCATCTGTGAAATACCTTAAAATGTTCAGAATTCGACATCATTCAAAAACATACATACTTTCAGTTCATCAGTCGGCAATAGTACTACATCTAGAAAAGCTACATCTCAATTGGTAGTTCCGCGGCCACTAAGAACAACCACCCCGCGAACTGTCACTAGGCATCCCAAAATATGATTTCTCAAAGATGCCAAGCGATGCCGAGTCTCCTCATCCAACGAACTTGCACTGTACATCATGATCTTGTTTGCAAACCAAAGAGATCTAGCCTCATCCGTAAGAGTTGTAATCCCCTAGTATTCAATCTTTGGTCCAAATTAATTTCATGAAAATTTTGATCCACGTAATTCTTGATCATTGCCTCATAGATGTCCATTATTTCTTTTGGAGACAACCTGCCAATTGTATCCTCTATTGGCTCATCATATATCTCCATTTTTTGTCGATACTACAACGATGGAAAAAATACTAAGGAATAGAAACAAGAGGATAAAACGAAGGCGCGGAGAGAAATTTGCCACTCGATTTCTAACGGAAGAGAATCCACGGTAGGAGCGGGCGACGCGGGAGGCACGACGCCGAGAGGCGCGTTAGGGTAAAGGTCGTACCCGCCGCTGCTAGGAGGTGCGGCGAGGTACCAGACGGGGGGCACCAGCAGGCTGTACCACACGGGAGCCGAGGGAGCAAAGTATCGCGAGTCGGGCGCGAAAGGGCCTGACCTGGCGTTGGCGGCAGGAGCGGCAGGGCCGGGAGGGGCGGTGGTGGGAGGAGCGTTACGGCCGAGAGGCGCGCTCCAGGCAGCGGAGGAGCGGCGGCAGGGTCGTCGCCCAGATCTGGGCCATCTTGGGCCTGATCTTGGGGGCCCTGCCCGGTGATCACGATGGTGGCTCCTCACGCGGTCTCCGGTTGTCCCTCGCGACAGGCGTCGTCTACAGGCGCGTCGACGGCTATACGGGTAGCGTGGAGTCCAGTGGGTCTATGCGGGCTGGCGGAGGTGCTCCATGGGCTGGGAGATTCTGGCCGACGGTGGTGGTTTGGCACGATGCCGACACACCTTGATGGAGCCTACGACAGAGAGGACGGGGCTAGTGCGGTCCTTGGACGACTGCTGGTGGAGCTGGCCAGCGATGGCGGCGCATCTGGCCTTGGCCCCGATCTGGGCTTTGTGGGCCTAGATCGGGTGGCTGAACCCTACGGGTTGCTCGGTTTCAGGGGCTCCGATTCTAACTGTGAGCCCACCCACTGGCGATGCAATGTTTGGAAAGCCAAATCAGAGCCAGGATGGTCTAGATCTGGCAGCCACCTAGCGGCTCCGTACGAGTTGTGCGGGGTCGACTAGCCGGTGTGTCCTACTCGTTGTACCTCACAGTCCGAAAGTCAAGTGACTAGTCTCCTACTCCCCTGTCCATTCCGGTGAACTTGTTGTGGTGGTGTTTTGTCGCACTTTGGGTGAGCGATCTCGGACGCCGGGGTGGTAGCCTGGGCTCTACGGCGAGTGGCGTGGCGGTGATTATGGCCCTAAACTTTGCCCGTGTGGATGGCGAGGAGCGGGCGTCATTGGCGTTGGCGGAATTTCGACAAAGGCAACTCCCACATCGTTATCTGGAAACCACACTCAATGACGTTGTGATAACCCACAAGTGTAGGGGATCGCAACAGTATCTTCGAGGGAAGTGAAACCCAAATTTATTGATTCGGCACAAGGGGAGCCAAAGAATACTTATAAGTCTTAGCAGCTCAGTTGTCAATTCAGCCATACCTGGAAAAGCACTAGTAACACAAGTGATGTGAAAGCAACAGTAATATGAGAGCTATAGTAACAATAAAGTAGCAGCAGCAATAGTAACACAGAAGCAATGACGCCAGAAAATAGTTGGTGGCTAAATATGGACGGGGTTCCCAGCTTCAGTAGAGGTAAATCTCCAAACAAATAGGACAAGTGTTGGGTGAACAAATTACAGTCGGGCAATTGACAATTGTAATTAACTCATGATAGACATCTAGTTCATAAATCATACGTAGGGCATGTTTTCCATATATAGGCATACATGCCTGAAATAAGAAACTTGCATGACATCTTTTGTCCAACCATCCCGTTTCAGCGGGGCCAATCATGGAACCTAAATGGTAATTAAGTACTCCTTTTAATAGAGCACCGGAGCAAAGCATTAACACTTGGTGAAAACATGTGATCCTCAAGTCACAACCATCCCCGCCGGCTGTCCCAATTGTTGTTACTTTGGGGCCTCGGGTTCCGGACAGGTAACAGGTGCAACAACTTGTAGATACAATCTAAAGCAACAATTATATTTTAAATCTAAGGTCATGCCACTCGTGCACTAGTGACAAGCAATGAATACAACAAGATTGCAGCAACAATAACTCACAAACACCATGCATAGACTGATCATAATGTAACAAATTATCGGATCCCAACAAACACAACACTGATTACATCAGATGGACCTCAATCATGTAAGGCAGCTCATGAGATCATTGTAATGAAGAACATGGGAGAGAGAGTACCAACTAGCTACTACATGAACCCTTAGTCCATGGGGGAACTCGGCGAAGAGGCGACTCGAGGCGGTGGACGAGGTGTCCAGGCGGGCGCCAGGAGCGGTTGACCCTGGACTGCGCCTGGGGGTCGTCTGGTGGCTGCCTCCCCTGGACTTGTCCTTCTGGCTCCGGGGTCTTCCGGTGAAAAAGAATTTCTTTAAATTTTTCGGATTTTTCTGAGCATTTGGATTTTGGGCCTTTTCTGCAATGCACAGACATAATAAACAGAAACTAGCACTAGGGACTTGGTTAATAGGTTAGTCCAATAAAATGTGCCAAAATGATATAAAAATAATAAACACATGTGGCATTGTTATAAACCAAGCATGGAACATAAAAAATTATAGATACGTTTGAGACGTATCACATTGCGCGATCCGAAATACCGGGTGTGGTTGAAGGTTTTTCCGGGCGAAAGCGCAACGCTCCGACACCAACGGTGGCGATGCATGCAGGTGTCGTAACCCTATTAAGGACACCATTGTGGTTACCTTCTTTACATCAGGGCTCTGGTGATAACCATTGACTTCTGTCTCGACAATGGCGGCGTGAGGCGTCGTTACCCTGTTGGAGTATTGTCGTGGAGCTCCGGTTTTTTTTCGGTTTCTTTTCAAGTATCATTGGTGGCAAGTTGGGTTATCCTGTGTTTTTTGTTTATCCTTGATCTGCTTCGTAATAGGGTTCCCTCGTCACTTTGTATTGTTTTGGCCGTTTGGCTTTATTTATAACAAGGGGCAAAAACCTGTTTCGAGAAATGGGGAGATGAAATGTTTGTGTGGGGGGGGGGGGGGGGTGATATCTAGAATGCTAATGCAAGTTGGTGCATGCTTTCTTTAGGGAATATGAGTATGCTTCTCCCACTAGTACAGAACCTCGCATTAGAGCCGGCCCCATAGAGTCACTTCCGACGGTTTTAATGGCCGTCTCTACATCGGGGTCTCTAATGTACTCTTCATTAGAGCCGGTTCGCTCAGGCCGGCTGTAATGACCTCAGCACCTCAGACGGCCAGGAAAACTAACCGTCTCTGATATAGAGATGGTCAATAAATGCCCCCGTCTGTAAACATGACTAATCGTAGACGTATGTGAATACTGGCCGTCTCAAAAAACCATGGGGTCCGACATATCACTCCGGGCGTAATATTCGTTGCCTCCGGAAATATATCGGGGGGTCCAACTTTGTGAAGCAAAACAGAATAATTATAGCAACCCGGCTGATTTTTATACCCAGCTAGTGATGACGTGGAAACACACGTTCGTTGGGAGACCCCGAGAGGAAGGTATGAAGTAGTGCAGCAGCAATTTTCCCTTGTAATCTACCAAGGTTATCGAACCAGTAGGAATTGGAATAGCTTCAACACGGTGTCAACAGTGCCAGAAAATGTGGGTGTTGACATGGACCTGCACACAACACAATCAAAGTATTTTGCTCCAACGAAACAGGAAGGTTGTCAATCTCCCCGGCTTGCTGAATACAAAGGATGAAACGTATGGTGTGGAATATGATGATGAACACAAAAAGTAACAGCGAGGAAGTAAACGTAGAGTGTGGTAAAAACGGTGTTTGTATCAGTGTGGAATAAAGGACCGTGGTCCACAGTTCACTAGTGGTGTCTCTCCATAAGACAGATAAACAGGCATACATGTTGGATAAACAAATTACAGTTGGGCAATTGACAAAGTGCAAACGCATGACAATGCAATATATGATAAGAACATGTTCACTGTTAGATCTATTAGGCATTACAACAATATACATAGACCGCTTACTAGCTGCATCTATGACTAATAATCCACTCCCCGGGATAGCTTTCGTGTCTCCCGTGTGTATTAAGTTGCAAGCAACAGATTATAGCATTAAGCAAAGTGTGTAATGTAAACAAAGCATATGACAGATAAGCGTACCCATACGCATAGCAAAGTTATTTTCTCCCTAGTGGCAACAACACATCTACAGGCTTAGTTGTTTTTGTCAATCAAGCCAGGCACATAGAGGCATGAACCCACTATCTAGCATAAATACCCCCTCTTGCCGTCACTAGCATCTACTTGGCCAAAGCATCTACTAACAACAGAGAGCATGCAGGAACATAGATAAAACATGATATAGATAGATGAAAAAACTTGATCATAACTTCACAATTCATCGGATCCCAACAAACACAACATATAGCATTACATAAATATGATCTTGATCATGTTAGGCAGCTCACAAGATCTAAACATGATAGCACAAGGTGGAGAGACTACCAACTAGCTACTGCTATGGACCCGTAGTCCCGTGAAGAACTACTCACGCATCACTCCGGAGGCAGGCATGGTGTTGTAGAGCCCTCCGGTGATGATTTCTCCTCCGGCAAAGTGCCGGGAAGAGATTCAAAACCCTCCCGAACTAGGGTTGATGATGGCGGCGGCGATGAAACTTTTCGTGGATTTTCGCTCGGGTATTTAGGATTTCCCGATAAGATGTGATTTATAGGCGAAGCGGCGACGTCGGAGCACAGCCATGAGGGCCAGGTGGGCTGGCGGCGCGGGCCCACCCTTGGCCACGCCGTGGGCCCGTCTCCCTCCTAGGGTTGCCTCCTGGGCGTCTCCTTCGGGCAGGTGCTTCGTCCCAGTCCAGAAATAAATTAGTTAAATTGGCGTCCTTTTCCGAGAATATTTCCAGAATCAAATTTCTGAAACAAAAAGACAGCAGAAAACTGGATCTGGCACTGTGGCATCTTGTTAATAGGTTAGTCCCAGAAAATGCATAAAAATTATATAAAGTGTAAGATAAACATGTGGTAATCAATATATAACAAGCATGGAACATCAAAAATTATAGATACGTTTTGGACGTATCAAGCATCCCCAAGCTTAGTTCCTACTCGTCCTCGAGTAGGTAAACGATAACAAAAGATAATATTTGACATGCTACCAACGTAATCTTGATCATATAGTAATGTAAAGCATATGAGCTGAGATCAAATCATTCAAACACTAGTACAGAAAAGCTTTTCTGTGGCGCACCATTTTGCTATTCTGTGGCGCATGGGTGGTGCGCCACAGAATAGTCGCCACTAAATAAGCTATTCTGTGGCGCACCACCTAGTGCGCCACAGAATAAGCTATTCTGTGGCGCACCCAGCCCGGTGCGCCACAGAATAGCTTATTCTGTGGCGCACCCTACCCCGTGCGCCACAGAATTGTTTTTTTGAATTTCAAAAAAATGGCGGCTAGATCTAGATCTGGGTTCCCAAAAAATTTCAAAAAATTCAAAAAATTCAAAAAACTTCAAAAATCCAAAAAACTTCAAAAAATCCAAAAACTCAACAAATCCAAAAAAAATTGAATTTTTTATTTTTTTTTATTTTTTCATTTTGAAATAACTTTTTTTCCCTTTGGAATTTGGAGGATCTGAGAAAACCCCACCGGGTAAACCCGGGTGGGATCGGGTTCCTTTTTTTCTCTAGTTTTTTTTGACATATTAAACGCATTTTTTCGACGTCGTATGCAAAAGTTATGGCCGTTTTACGTTTTTTTTCTGGATTTTGCAAAAAAGGTCAAAATTCATATTTCAAGATTTCTATACGAACTAGACAGTAACACCTAACCACATCTCGAAGGATTTTATTTTTTGAATTTTTTGACATTTTCTTTGAGTGTTTTGAAAACTGAAAAGGCGATCCACGGGGGGGGGGGGGTGGTGGGTGGAGCTGTTTTTAAAAAAAAATCTGTGGCGCATGGGGCTTGGTGCGCCACAGAATTTCTGATTTCTGTGGCGCATGGCCTCGTGCGCCACAGAATTTGCATTTCTGTGGCGCACGTGGCCCATGCGCCACAGAAAACCATAATTTTGTGGCGCATCAGCTTCCATGCGCCACAGAATAGCACTATTCTGTGGCGCACCAGCCACATGCGCCACAGAATAGCACTATTCTGTGGCGCACCAGCTTAGGTGCGCCACAGAATAGCAAATTCTGTGGCACACCAGTTCCGGTGCGCCACAGAATAGCCTTATTCTGTGGCGCACCAGTTTTGGGTGCGCCACAGAAGCTTATTCTGTGGCGCACGGCCACATGGTGCGCCACAGAATAAGGATCCATAGAATTGGGTTTTCCTACTAGTGAAAGCAAAAGTTTATATTTGATATTAAACAAACAGATGATATAGCAAGACAATTAAACAAGTAAAAACCTTTCATGGAAGATGCTATAAAGACATGAAACCGTACAAAGTTCATTATAGATGATTTAAGCATTCAGTATAGAAGTTCAATCCTTCTACTCAAGCATCAAGCAATCTTACACAAGCATAGAAAGGATCCAGTCAAGCAAAAGTATCACAAATGTAATGAATCAACTGTTTAGAAGTTTTACTCAACCGATGAGCGTAAGCATTTGGTATTGGCACCAGGATGTTATGGCAAAGAGAACATTAATGGAGGTTTGGAAGGCCAATGGAAGAAAGTCTCACAAAGCTATAAGTGATCATTAGACAAGAGGAAGTCTTATAATCGAAGCTATGCAAGGAGTAGTGATTGCCATGCAACAGATGCACATAGAGTTATAAGTGTATGAAAGCTCTCCAATGGAACTAGTGGGGGTGCATCCAACTTGGTTGCTCACGAAGACCTAGAGCACTTTTGAGGAGGCTCATCATTGGAATATACAACCCAAGTTCTATAACGTTAAATCCCCACATAGTTATACTAGTTAAACATGAAAACTCTCTCACATGGAGTATAGGTGCTAAACATGAGCACAAATGATGACTACGAAACTGCAGGTGCTAAACATGAGCACAAGTGTGGATAAAAGATAGTAATGTTGCCCCCTCTCTCTTTATTTTTTTTCTTTTTCTCCTTTTTCTCTTTTTTTCTTTTTCTATTTCTCTTTTCGATGGCCTCCATGGCGCTTTTCACTTTTCTCTCCCTCACTGTAGGGGCAACATTCTAATATGATGACACACTTTTTGGTACAAATAATTCATAATGAACACAACATGATGTATGAAACTGAGTGCCTCTGCCAGTGTAGCAGGATGTGCAATGATCTAGCGTAACATGGGTAAACCACACATGAGCTGTATAGAATCATGCAAAGCAATATATAACAATGATGAATGACAACAT
Source organism: Poa pratensis (assembly GCA_947311845.1). Taxonomy (NCBI): domain Eukaryota; kingdom Viridiplantae; phylum Streptophyta; class Magnoliopsida; order Poales; family Poaceae; genus Poa; species Poa pratensis. Next base: position 64,921,538 of record CAMZMU010000049.1, on the reverse strand, counting down.
GTCATGTAATGTAAGATGGAAGTTGCATGTCAATATATCTCGGAACAGCTATGGAAATGCTATGGTAGGTAGTTATGGTGGCTGTTTTGAGGAAGATGTTTGGCTTATGTGTAGGAGAACAAGAGGAAGTTCTCCCACGCGGTTGGATGTTCTGGCGAAGTATGCACAACTCTCAATGTGAGCAGAAGACAATGCATAGCACCGAAGAGGCTAGCAAAATATGGATGGTGGAAGTGCCAAAAACCGTAGCTTAACATTAGTCAAAAAGAAATCACAAGCTTATTGCAAACAACTAGCAGGTTCAACATTAAGAGCATGATTAAATTCACTCCAAGAGGGGCCGTTCACGGCAGTACAAGTACCCCGCTAGATCCCCGACCTTAGCACGCAACTATGTTGTTTCCAACTACCTTCAAACATGAGAAGCTATCAAGTCCAACTACACCTTCAGCAATTTTAAGAGTTTGTAGTACGGTACAAGCTTTAATAACACAACCACTAATCAGATTTTAGGTTAATTAATCAGCAAGCATTTAACATCTAACTTCTTAATATCTCAAAACATTTGCAAGGAATCAAGTTATCAAAGTTCAATGATCTACAAGGCTATGCAAATTTTCCGTTATACAACTACCACACACTTTGCATTTTCTGTCCTAACCAGACGCCAATTATACAACTCTCCAAACAAATATAAGTGAAGCAAGTGAGTACTTTCTATAAAAAGAACTAATACCTCTGAATAAGAGATACATGAAAAACGAGAGCTAGAAGCTAACCAAACATAAACAGAATACTCAACAGATAAGTGAAGAACAAGAGTATTCTAAGCAAAAGCGGAGCGTGTCTCTCTCCCACACAAGAATGCTAGGATCCAACTAAGTTATGATCAGAAAACAAAACAAAACAAAAACAAAAAATAAAACACACAGACGCTCCCAGAACAGCACACAATATGTGAAGCAATAAAAATATAGTCTCACTAGAGATGACCTGATAATTTGTTGATGAAGAAGGGGATGCCCAAGCTTAGATGCTTGAGTCCTCTTGATATATGCTGGGGAGATCCAAGGGAGCCTCCCCAAGCTCAAGATTTTCTCTCTTCTCAATCTTCTTGTATCATCCTCCTCTCTTAATACTTGAAAACTTCCTTCACATAAAGACAACTCGCAAACTTCATTAGAGGGGTTAGTGCATCAAAACATAAGTTCACTTGGTTCTGTAAAGACACATTGCATAGCTTTTTAGTTCAAACAGTAGCTACTATTACTAAGCAAGATCCTGGTCTCCCCCCGAAGAACGTAAATCTATACTTGCAAAAGAGACAATGCAAAACAAAAACAGAATCTGTTAAAACCAGAACAGTCCGTAAAGACGAATTTTTTCGAGGCACTTCCGATGCTCAAATCAGAAAACCGTTAACTAACGAAAGATAGGTATAAAGCTCATGATTCTGCTCAAACATTTGCAGATTAAAATAATTATCTGTGATTTTTCACGAATGTTTACCGTGAGGCACATAAATCTGTTTCTGGACAGCAAATAAAACTTTTAGCACTTTCTTGCATTAGAGCCTTTTCTTGGCACAACAAAAATGAAAACAAAAGATACAAAGGATTTGTTACAGAAGTAAGCAACATCCTGGACTAATAAAATTTGAAAACAAAAGATAATGGGTTGCCTCCCAAAAGCGCTTTGTTTAATGCCTTTTAGCTAGGCTAGAAGAATTTAATGATGCTCTCATAAGAATAAGAGTTGAAAAACAAAAGAGAGCATCAAGAGGCAAATATCAAAAACATTTAAGTCTAACCCACTTCCTATGCAAAGGAATCTTGTAATAAAATAAATTATTGAAGCATAAAGCAACTAGCATAGGAAGATGAAACAAATGCAAGTTCAAAACTTTCAACATAAAGAGAGGTGTTTTAGTGACTTGAAAACTTTTATAACCATATTTTCCTCTCTCATAATAACTTTCATTGGCATCATGAACAAACTCAACAATATAACTATCACATAAAGCATGCTTTTCATGATCTACAAACACATAGTTTTTATTAAGCTCAAAAACAGTGGGGTCATTAAACCCACTTTTGACAATAGTAGTATAATTTATATCATCAGTCAACATAGGACCATCATCAAGAGCATTATCATATAAGAGTAGGGACCACATTTTTTACTTCCTGTTAGCATTCTTCCTCCTTAGGTAGGCATGGAGGGTAATCATATAATGTAAGAGTTAAAGAGTTACTATCAATAGAAGGTAGATCCTCCTTTTGTTCATCACTCTCTTCCTCTTTTTCATCCAATGAGCTTTCAGTTTTAGCAATTTCTTCTTCCAGAGGTTCCTGCAAGGCATTAGTTTCATCTTTTGGAGGACACAACCTCTTTAGATGTTCAGTAATATAAGAATTCTTATCCTTGTAGGTATCATAACAATATTTAAGTATAGTAAGACTTTCAGATTTATAAGGGGCATCAATTTTATGCTCAAGAAAAGAACTAATTTCAAGGGCACCCTTAAAAATAATAAATTCTTCATTCTTTCTACCTCATATGCACTATAGTAACCTTTAACATAAGAAGCTAAGGTTTCATTAACACTACATGTACATTGGAAAGAAAAGTGTTTACACTTCCTATGACACTCAGATTCATCAAAGCAGAAAGATTTGTCAAATATAGAGCATAAATCTATAGCATACGTCTCCAGTTGACTTATTACTTTCCATAAGTACCCCCCTTTTTGTGACAAGCGGTAATTCACATAATATTTTTGTTCATCCTCTGTGGACCCACCTTGCCAACAAGATTTTGTTTTAAAGAGATAAGCCATTGATAGCAAGTAAACAACTAGACATAATAACAAACCGAAATAAACTAGATGTTGATTTTTTTTGTGGTTTTTGATTTTTAAAGCAAACAAGATAAAATAAAAATAAACTAAGCAAGAAAAACAAAGTAAAGAGAATGGTGGTGTGTAACTCCCCTTGCTGTAGCTTCCAATTCCCCGGCAATGGCGCCAGAAAATGTTGCTTGATGACGTGGAAACACACGTTCGTTGGGAGACCCCAAGAGGAAGGTATGAAGTTGTGCAGCAGCAATTTCCCTTGTAATCTACCAAGGTTATCGAACCAGTAGGAATTGGAAGATCTTCAACACGGTGTCAACGGTGCCAGAAAATGTGGGTGTTGACGTGGACCTACACACAACACAATCAAAGTACTTTGCCCCAACGAAACAGGAAGGTTGTCAATCTCTCCAGCTTGCTGAATACAAAGAATTAAACGTATGGTGTGGAATATGACGATGAACACAAAAAGTAACAACGAGGAAGTAAACATAGAGTGTGGTAAAAACGGTGTTTGTATCAGTGTGGAATAAAGGACCGGGGTCCACAGTTCACTAGTGGTGTCTCTCCATAAGACAGATAAACAAGCATACATGTTGGGTAAACAAATTACAGCTGGGCAATTGACAAAGTGCAAACGCATGACAATGCAATATATGATAAGAACATGTTCACTGTTAGATCTATTGGGCATTACAACTATATACATAGACCGCTTACTAGCTTCATCTATGACTAATAATCCACTCCCCGGGATAGCTTCCGTGTCTCCCGTGAGTATTAAGTTGCAAACAACAGATTATAGCAAAGTTATTTTCTCCCTAGTGGAAACAGCACATCTACAGCCTTAGTTGTTTCTGTCAATCAAGCCCAGGCACATAGAGGCATGAACCCACTATCTAGCATAAATACCCCCTCTTGCAGTCACTAGCATCTACTTGGCCAAAGCATCTACTAACAACGGAGAGCATGCAGGAACATAGATAAAACATGATTTAGATAGATGAAAAAACTTGATCATAACTTCACAATTCATCGGATCCCAGCAAACACAACATATAGCATTACATAAGGATGATCTTGATCATGTTAGGCAGCTCACAAGATCTAAACATGATAGCACAAGGTGGAGAGACTACCAACTAGCTACTGCTATGGACCCGTAGTCCCGTGAAGAACTACTCACGCATCACTCCGGAGGCAGGCATGGTGATGTAGAGCCCTCCGGTGATGATTTCCCCTCCGGCAGAGTGCCGGGAAGAGCTTCAAAACCCTCCCGAACTAGGGTTGACGATGGCGGCGGCGATGGAGCTTTTCATGGATTTTCGCTCGGGTATTTAGGGTTTCCCGATAATATGTGATTTATAGGCGATGGGACGACGTCGGAGGGCAGCCAAGTGGGCCAGGCGGGCTGGCGGCATGGGCCCACCCTTGGCCGCGCCGTGGGCCCACCTTCCTCCTAGGGTTGCCTCTTGGGTGTCTCCTTCGGGCAGGTGCTTCGTTCCAGTCCAGAAATAAATCAGATAAATTGGCGTCCTTTTCCGAGAATATTTCCAGAATAGAATTTCTGAAACAAAAACAGCAGAAAACAGGAACTGGCACTGTGGCATCTTGTTAATAGGTTAGTCCCAGAAAATGCATAAAAATGATATAAAGTGTAAGATAAACATGTGGCAATCAATATATAACAGGCATGGAACATCAAAAATTATAGATACGTTTTGGACGTATCAGCTAGTTATACAAAGCAGAACCTATCATTATTCAAATCAGTTATACAACAACGTACATGTAGAAAATGTTCAGGAAACTATATAGATAGATTGTTGAAAACTACAATGTTTGTGCAAACAAACTACCTAATAAGAAAATTGATCAACAATCTCGATGAAAATTGTCCTATATGATCTGCATCTCAATCATGACCTCCAAGCTTAGGTGATTGGTGTTCCTCATAATGATCAAAACAGGTTGATTGATCTTAAAATGCTTCCCTTCAATGAAATTCTTCCACCCAAGCTTGTCGAACTCAATGCGGCCATCATTTTTCTTGTTGTAGGTAATGGTTGTGACGGCCCCAACTGCTCCAAGTTGTAGTCCAGCTTTGCCATAACTAGGTAGGCCAGCGTCTTCCAATATCAACTTAGGTAGTTTCTGCGCATAAAGGACATCATATAGTATATTAACTTAGGAAAGAGGCATATATACCGGGTAAAGAGGCAGTTCTTCTTGAATTTTTAACTTTGAAAAGAGGCACATATATCCCATATCATGTCTCTTTAAATTTGTGGTCGTCAAACGAGTCACAAAAGGAACACCAACATCGGCTTTTACGGGTAGAAGATGAATCAGGCGGTCGTTCTCATGTGTCTTCAGATGAACTCTTCGGGAAACTATGTAACTGGCCCCTTCGTAACTCCCAACAGAACTGTCAGAATAATAGCCAGAACTGTCATAATCCTCCTCACTGTCCTCTTCATTGTTGTCATGTTCCGTAAAGGCAACAGAGATCCTGGGTTTTGGTCCTGTCATAGTAAAAACAAGCAGCACTATTCCCCCGTGAAGACTGGTGTGCTTGACGAACAGTTCCCATCCCAAGCCATGCAAGCGGGTCATCCTCTGTCCTTTGCTCACATAAATGGTGAATGTTTTCTCGAAAGCAGAAAACAACACGGTGTCGCCTACTAACCGTTGAACGTTTCCCGAGCGTTGCACGGTACTACATGTGCAACAGAAATTTCACTTTGGCGCCAGTTAATCACAGTCCACACCGTCCGGATATGTTCGTTCCGTCCGAGATTTACCATAATCCAAATAATTACAAAATAATCAAACAAAAGGGAATATAAATGATTTATGCGTGCTAATTAGTGTTACATTGAGTTGTAGAAGGAAATATATGTTCATACACCGAAGATAATTTATTAGGTAGTAAAAAACTTGTAGCTTACACGAAAAGGTCTGGTGTGTTTAGAACGATATCTTCTTTACAGATGTACTTCGGACATACGAAAGAACTTTTCACAAAATATGAGTAATTTCTACGGTTTCAGACAATGGGCTCATAGATGTACTATAATACGAATTATTCATCCATGTACATCAATTTTGACGTGTGCCCTTTGCTCATATTTCATTGGGAAAATTTGCTATTAGACACCGTTATTTTGTGTCCTTTGCCCAGACACATTAATCTTTGACGTCTTTGCTGAGTACCATTATGATTTTTTGGCTATTTGCCGTAACACACCGCGAAATACAGAAAGTAAACCCTATATATTTATAAAAAATACAGTTATATAGATTTACTCGTACGTTGCATTAAAAAATTATTGTATAAATTTTGAAGAAATATTAGTTCAGTATATTAAATTAGCAAAAATTTGGATCATAGCCGGACCCTCCGGATATTATGTACCTAATTATATCGCATTATTTTCATAATATAACAACAACAAGACAATATGGATGCATACATATTGCTCAGAATTTATCACGTATATTGAAAATATATCAAAATATATGAAAACTTGATCTTTCCATATTTTTAAACATCCGTACCCTCCGGACTTATTAACATGGATGACTAGATCACATGCATACCTGCATGCGCAGGCTATGACCACATTTTTTTCTAGTGTGAACGGCGTAGTGTCTAAACCTACAGATATATGGACATGACCTCCGGTCCCACCCGGACCCGTGGCGGCTGGCGCAGCGCCCGAGATTCCCCTCCGGATTTGTGAGAGCTTTATTAACTACGCCGCCGGACGGTAGAAATCCATCCCCTCCGAGATTCTCCTCCATTTAGAGCTAACCCTAGCCGTCACCGTGCACATCCACCTCTCACCGGTGAATCCAAGTTGAAAGGACATATTTTATGTCCCCCATGGTTTTGTGTGTTAGGGAACAACACAAGGAAACATCTAATATGATGTTAAGTGGTGCAGGAATTAAAAGCAATATTTATACTTTGCATCTAAACAATTGTCGAGGAAAAAGGAGATTGCAATATGACTGGCTAGGCCGGAGTCTCCGGCCTCAGGGGTGCACAGGGGCCGGAGTCTCCGGCCCATCAAGTTTTGGAGCGAAGAGCTCCACAAGACGGCGCTCTCTGCCTTCAGGCCGGAGTTGGTCCGGAGTGACCCCGGAGTCTCCGCACCCTCGGTCCGGAGTGTTCGCCTAGGCCGGAGTCTCCGGCCCTCCTGGACCGGAGACTCCGTTCTAAGTGGACTGCAACGGCTAAAAATTTGGGAGGGGTATAAATACCCCTCCACCTACCTCCAGCCAGTCAGCTCGCCCAACATTGAAGAACACCATTATTGCAAGCTCTAGAATCACTAGATGTCCCAATCCTTCCACCCAAACTCGTTGATCTGTGGAGGATTGAAGGAGAAGGCCCGGATCTACATCTTCACCAAGCCGTTTTACATTTCCCCCTCATTCACTTGAGGGCCCCGTTGCTAGGGTTTTCCATTGGGAAAACCTAGCTCATTGTTGTACTTACTTGATTGTCTTTGTGACAGATTGTAGCTGTTCGGGAGCCCCCAATCCAATTGTGGGTTGTGCCCTGGATCGTTGTTGTAAAGGCTCCGGAATCCGCCTTGAAGTTTCCGATAGTGGAAGGTGAACCAAACCTTTGTGGTGCGGTTCATCGGAGAAGAAGGTGAAGCCTTTGTGCTGTTGAGTTGACCTTTGTGGTAGCTCACATCTCTCCAACGAGACGTACTCCCCTAAAAAGGAGGAACTCGGGAATACATCCGTGTCTCCGCGTGCTTTCACCTTTGGTTACCTCTATCCTTGTTTACCGTCTTTACTTCGTGTATCTTGCTTAGTTGCTAGCTTGTCATATAGGTAAATTCATCGTAGTTGCATATCTAGAGAATTTACCTTTTGTGTCAAGCCTAATTTGAAAAGTACTAAAATTGAAGTAGCACCTATTCACCCCCCCCCCTCTAGGTGTCATACGATCCTTTCAATTGGTATCAGAGCCTCGGCTCTCTTGTTGGGCTTAACCGCCTAAGAGAAGTATGACAGGTGAAGATGATCCCGCGAAGGACCAAGCCACTCCGGCATCCATGGCCGATCTCAAATCGATGGAGACATCATTGAAATCGTCCATGGATACCCAATTTGCTGAGATGCGTGACTTGCTCATGAAACTCACAAGTGGCAAGGTTCCTTCGGAGACCATCCCACTAGAGGACTCCGCTAACTCCAATGACGGTGAAACCGAGGAGGAAAAAGAGAAAAAGAAAGGGGTTGAAAACGCCGATCTTAAGAAACCCTCCGCATCTAGTACCATACCCAAAGGTGGGAAGCCCGGGTACCATGAGGTTCCCCTCTTGTACTCTCCCGACCCACCTATCCCTCATCCTCGCATAAACCCTTTAGGTCCTCCACCTAAGCTTAATGCTTTAGCTTTTACTAGTTGGCAACACTCAATGAGATCTCATGTCAACAGTGCCTCTATCGAGCTTTGGAGGATCATTCAAGCGGGATACAAGGTGTGGATCCAAACAACTTGACAAGGAGAGAGGTGGTTGATGCTCAACTCAATGCCATCGCTCTACACATGCTTGAACTTGCCGTTGGTAAAAGGATATTCATCACATTCAACATCTCACCACCGCCAAAGAAGTTTGGGATTGTCTCCGAGGCATTCCTTCGAAATGAGAGCATGAAGAGAATAGATTTGATGCTTTGAACAATGAGCCGAAGGCTTCTATATGCTTGAGGGTGAAACTCATGAAGAGATGTATGGAAGACTCAAGACCCTTGCCCAAGCCTTTTATAATGTTGGGGCAAAGTATGCGGATGATGCTTGGGTCAAGAGGAAGTATGTGAATGCTCTCATGCCCTTCGAGCCCGTTGACTTGAAGGCCATACAAGGAAGACACAACTACCTTGAAATGACCTCTAATGAAGTTATGCAAGAGATGCAAGCTTCCAAGGTTGCCACCAAAAATGCTCTAGACAACCGTGCTAGGGCCATGGAATGAAACAAGGTTCTTCACTTGCTTTGAAGGCCAAAGTGGTGTGCCTAGATGATAGTGTGGAAGTTGAAGCTTGCCCAAGCAACATTCTTCCCGATGATCTCGAACAAGCCTACCATGATCACATGGCTCTTGCCACAAGAACATTTTGGCGTGACCCGGCCAAGGCAAAGGCTCAAGTTGATCTAAGAAACAATCCAAGTGGGAAGAAGGAGTTTGCTATAAGGACAAAGACTTGTTACAATTGTCATGACAAGCATCACTTCATCAAGAGTGTCCTTATGAGAATAGAGAACAACATGGTGGAAGGCTTGTCCCAAAGGATCAATCAAAGGTGATACAAAAGAAGCCTTTTGTCAAGAGGAAGCCATTCTTCAAGAAAGCGCCAAGAATTGTGTTGATGACTCAAGAAGAGTATCCTTGATGATTCCGAAGAAGAAGATGAACCCACTCGTGAGGTGGCCGCTTTGGCCATCGTATCAACTCCATCTCCTTCTCTCTTCGAATCCCCCAATGAGAACATCTCCATCAACACCGCTCGTTGCCTCATGGCCCATGTCACCGAGGTATCATCTTCTACTCCCAAGACTATGCATGAAATGGATGATAACTAGTCTTGTGATTAAGAAAGAACTTGTTGCCTTCGATACATTTGTGGCTAACTTGCAAGGTGAAGCTAAGAAGCATGTTGAGGCTCTCATGAGCCAACTTGGTGCCGCCGAAGACCTTCTTGAGGTCAAGGGCAAAATTGAGAGAGAGGACTCTCTTACCATAGCATCCTTGAATGCTCTCTTGAAGAAGAGAGTGAATATAGAACTACTCTTGAGGAAAGACTTGAGTCCCTTGATGATAAAAATGATGAAATAATTGCTAAAATCATTAAGGATAGAGACCATGTCTTTGCTAAATATAAAGTGATTAAAAAGGAGAAAGCCGAATTTGTGGTTGCTAATGCTAGACTCTTGAGGATATGGAGAAACTTGACAAGGCTCACAAGGCCTTTCTAGTCAAGTCTCATGAGCAACTTCAAACTCAACTTTCTAAATCTAACTCACCTAGCACTTCTACTCCTTCATGTGATCATGCAAATGTTATTGAGGAAAATGCTAGGTTGAAGGTTGAGCTTGCCAAGGCCACTAGTGCCAAGACCTCAATTCCCAAAGGTAAAGAAAAGGTTGTTGCTCATGTTGTTGAGCAAAAGCAACACAAAGGGAAGGAGGGTCTTGGTTATGTAGCCAAGGCAAAGAAGAAGAAGAGCAACAACAAGGCCAAGCCCGCACAAACCAAGACTCCCATTGCGAGTGGGAATGCCACTAGGGGCAAGACCACTCGTAGTGACTTTGCGGGAGATGCTAACCCTCACTACATTCTATATGTTGATTATTATGGTGATGTTTATGCAAAATATGTTGGACCTTATGATGGTTATGTTGCTCATGCTATTTGGGTCCAAAGACCCTTGTTGCTAACCAAAGAGGACCCATTGCAAGATGGGTACCTAAAACCAAGCAATGATTTCTTGTAGGACTATGCTTCCGGTGGGTCTAAATGGGTGGTTGATAGTGGATGCACTAGTCATATGACCGGAAGCAAGGAGATCATGACGGAGTTGGGACCAAATATAAATCAAGCATCCGTCTCCTATGGTGATAAATCAAAAGCGGAGGTAAAGGGCCTCGGCAAGGTGGTAGTTGCAAAGGATATCACCCTTGTAAATGTCATGCTTGTCGAGTCCCTCGGTTACAATCTTATGTCCGTTCGTGCACTTAATAAGATGAATTTGATGTCCATTTTACTATTGATATGGTGGTACTCTTGAGGAGCAAGACTCTAAAGGTCATGTTCGTTGGGTATGTTGAAAATGAGTTGTTTGTGGTGGACTTTTCGGGGTCAACCAACACTCAAGCAATATGCCTATTCGGAAAGGCCGACGTGGGGTGGTTGTGGCATCGCCGCTTGTCCCATGTCAACATGAGAACTTTGCAAAGTCTTCACAAGGGTGGCCACATTCTTGGACTAAAAGACAATGTTTCTTTTTCTAGAGATCGTCTTTGTAGGGCTTGTGTTGAAGGAAAGATGCATGATTCTCCCCATCCAAGCAAGACCATCATTTCATCAAAGAGGATATTGGAACTTCTTCATGTTGATCTCTTTGGTGCCGTCCTCAACCTAGTCTTGGTGGGAAGAAATATTGCTTGGTGATTGTTGATGACTATTCAAGATTTACTTGGGTTTATTTCTTCAAGACGAAGGATGAGACCCAACAAGCCGTCATCGACTTTTCCAATGAAGTTCAACGCCAACACAATGTCCCTATATTGGCCATTAGGAGTGACAATGGCTCCGAGTTCAAGAACTACACCCTAAATGAGTTTCTTAGTGAAGAGGGGATTCGTCATCAATATTCCGCTGCATATACCCCTCAACAAAATGGTGTAGCCGAAAGGAAGAACCGGACCCTCATGGATATGGCAAGGTCTATGTTGGCGGAGTTTAAGTCTCCACTCTTCTTGTGGGCCGAGCTATCTCCACGGCGTGTCATTCATCAAACCGGCTATTCTTTCGCAAAGGCAAGAAGTTTACACCTTATGAGATGCTCACCGGCAACAAGCCCAATGTCTCCTACTACCGAGTATTTGGTTGTAAGTGTTTCTATAAGATCAAAGGTGTTCGTTTGTCTAAATTTGAATCTAAAGCTTTAGAGGGTGTTTTTGTTGGGTACGGTGCCGAATCTCACACCTATAGAGTCTATGACAAAACCTGGGAAAGTCATAGAATCTTGTGATGTGAGGTTCGATGAGAATGACGGCTCCCAAGTGGCGCAATTTCATGTTTGTGATGTAGATAATGAGGAACCTCAAGATGCAATAAGAAGATGGGCATTGGTTTCATCGCCCCATTGAGATTCATTACGAGCCTCCTCAAGCAAGTCCAAGCTCCACTCAAGTGGAGACCTCATCATCACAAGTTGAACGGCGCCTACCATGGAAGCAAATGATGCACCAACCCAAGAACAAGTTCAAGACCCTCCTCATGTTGACCAAGTTGCTATGCAAGAACCAAGTTCTCCATTTTTGATGCTAGCCAAGGTCAAGACCAAGATCAACCCTCTCCTTCTATTGTTGAAGATGTGCATAATGATGATCAAGGTCAACATTCCGGTCAAGACGGGGACTCAAATGATCAAGATGATCAAGAGATACCTCCAAGATGCAATAGAGATATCGAAGCCCGTCGTAAAGCAAGAGTTGCAAGAGACTTTGAATAAAGGTCTCAAGCTAGAAGCAATCCTTGGTGACCTAAGAATGTTACCACAAGAAGACAATTGGCAAGCTTTAGTGAACATCAAGCTCACATTTCCATGGTGGAACCAAAGAAAGTGTTTGAAGCTCTTGAAGATCCGGATTGGTTGGAAGCTATGCATGATGAACTCAATAACTTCAAGCGCAACAAAGTGTGGAATCTAGTTGAGAAGCCAAAGGATTGCCGCAATGTTATAGGCACAAGTGGATATTCAAGAACAAGCAAGATGAGCATGGAATGGTTGTGAGGAACAAGGCAAGATTGGTTGCACAAGGATACTCTCAAGTTGAAGGCATTGATTTTGGAGAGACTTATGCACCCGTGGCTCGCCTTGAGTCCATCCGTATCCTTCTTGCATATGCATCACATCATAACTTTAAATTGCAACAAATGGATGTGAAAAGTGCCTTTCTTAATGGTCCTTTAAAGGAGTTGGTATATGTTAAGCAACCACCGGGTTTCGAGGATCCCAATTCCCTAACCATGTCTACAAGCTCGATAAGGCGCTCTATGGACTTAAACAAGCTCCACGTGCGTGGTATGAGCACCTTAGAGAGCTTCTAGTAGACCGTGGATTTGAGTTGGGAAAATCGATCCCACTCTCTTTACTAAGAGGGTTAAAGGGGAGCTTTTCATATGCCAACTTTATGTTGATGATATTATATTTGGCTCATCTAACAAAGCTTTCAATGATGAATTTTCAAAGCTTATGACCGATAGGTTCGAGATGTCTATGATGGGCGAATTGAAGTTCTTTCTTGGTTTTGAGATCAAGCAATTGAATGAAGGGACTTTCATCTCTCAAGCCAAATATACCCAAGACATGCTCAAGAGGTTCAATATGCAAAATGCTAAGGAGAAGCGGTTTCCTATGGACACCAAATGCATCTTGAACTTAACCCAAAGGGTATCGATGTTGATCAAAAACTTTATCGCTCTATGATTGGTTCTTTGCTTTATCTTTGTGCATCTAGACCCGATATTGTGTTGAGTGTAGGGGTGTGTGCAAGGTATCAAGCCGCTCCTAAAGAAAGCCACTTGAAGCGGTCAATAGAATCCTTCGATATTTGGTTCATACCCCAAGGTTTGGTTTGTGGTACCCAAAGGGCTCTAATTTCTCTCTTGCCGGGTACACGGATCGGATTGGGGGTTGTAAGGATGATAGAAATCAACTTCCGGGGCATGCCAATTCTTGGTAGATCGGTGAGTTGGTCTTCTAAGAAGCAAAATTGCATATCTCTCTCCCGCCGAAGCCGAGTATGTGGCGGCCGCTAGTGCATGCACTCAATTGTTATGGATGAGGCAAACTTTAAAGGAATACGGTGTCAATTGTGACAAAGTGCCTCTTTTGTGTGACAATGAAAGTGCTATCAAGATTGGCCACAACCCGGTGCAACACTCAAGAACGAAGCATATTGAGATTCGTCATCATTTTATTCGGGATCATATTGCCCGTGGTGATATTGAGCTTGGCTATGTTCCAACCAAAGATCAACTTGCCGATATTTTCACGAAGCCACTTGATGAAGCAAGATTCACTTATTTGAGGCATGAGCTAAATATCGTGGATTCAAGGAGCTTGACTTGACTATCTTGCATACACACCTATTTTCTCGACTATTTATTGTGTTTAGGTGTAGGCATGAACATAGGGGGAGTGCGGTCCTAATCCATTGGACTATCCCTCCCCCCATTATGCCGATAGTAAGAACTCATTTTGGCTTCTCTATGTTCATTTGTTGAATTGTGAGCTTAAATGACGAGTGTTGGTTGTGAATCCAAGATACATCTTCGCGGTGTCATGCCATAATCTCATACATGGTGGCCTAGGCCACCGCCCTCCTCTTTGTGAGGAGTTGGATCTTATTTGGATTTATTGGATTCATTTGGGTTTTTCTAGACCTTTATTTTACTTTTGGGAGAAACACTTGGAATTGGCCTTTTTTATTTGATCTTGCAACTTCCAAGTGAGTATCCCACCATCAGTGACAATGTTCTCATCCTAAGCCTACTCTTACCTAAAATCATGCTCCTCTTGCATACATACATGTCCCCCACATAATCTGGCATTTTTGGTCTGGAGGGGCCGAAGACTCCGGTGTGAAACACGGAGACTGCGGTCTGGACAGTGTCTCCGCGGTAAACACCGGAAACTCTGGCCTGGCCGGAGACTCCGGCCTGTTTACCCCGGAGACTCCGGTCCCGGCAGTTTCGCAGGGCTCTATAGGGAGTCGGGGTGGGAGTTGTCTTCACAACTTCCTCACACCCCCGACTCCCAAATCCTTCCCTGCCGCTGCCTCCCCTCCAAAGTACTGCTCCGGCCGCCCCGTTGCCGGAATCCGCTGTGCCACCGGCCTCCTCCACTCCTCCACTGTCGGGGAACCTCCTCCCCTCCGTTGGAGCTCACCATGAAGGGCAAAGGTTACCACTCTCTCTTCTCTTCTAGGGTGTCATCCTAGATCTGTTTTTGAGAGTAGTTTTCTTAGTTTTTCTTGGTGTAGAACATTCATGCTGGCAAATGCAATCTCTAAAAATTAGTTGCAGCAAATTCCCCCCCCCCCAATTTGACCTCTCTTGTCCCAGGGCCGGAGACTCCGGTCTCCCTGACCGGAGATTCGGTGTGGCGGAGACTCCGCCGCCCTGAGACCGGAGACTCCGGTCTAGATCCAATTTCTGGGAAATTTCTTCCAATTAGTTTCTCCTTTTGACTTCCATGGACATGTATGCTTACCTCCTTGCTACCTATCTTCTCTTTATTCACAGATGACAAGAGGTACCATTCGGGTTCATCATCATCTCATCCCAAGAAAGCATCAAAGAAGTCGGGAAGAGACTATTTGGATTATGATGAATAGAACGACCGATATGTGCAGCGAGGTGTTGCAAAGCAGCAAAAGGAGTCTGATGCAAGACGGGCTAGGCAAGAGAATGCTCTTCTTCGAGAAGAAAGGGCCAAGAAGGCCAAGTTTGACAACATGTCCACCGTGAAGGACTTGAACAAGGAGGATTTTCGAACCATGAGGGCGCAAAGGTTCTATGATATGCCCAAGAACACAACCGATGGTCACTTTAGGAGGAAGGAGCAAGAGCTCATCATGAAGGAAATCTATGCCCATTTGGACCCAAAAGCCCTTGTGTGTCCTCAAAAGCCATTGAACTTTGCAGTGTTGGCCAAGAAGGAATACTTTGTGGAAGCAATTTGGGTTGCCAGAAAGCTAGGCCTTGAGAAGCTCATGTCCACCCAACAAAACTATGATATTGACTTGGTCAACAATTCTTTGCCACTCTTGTGCTAGGACCGGAGGAGAACACCAAGATGACTTGGATGATGGGCCCTCTCAAATGTGATGCAACTTTTGAAGAGTTTGGGCAGATTTTGGGCAATGAGTTCAAGGGAGCATCCGTTTCCGTTGGTAGAAGGATGCATGTTGAAGGGGTGGATTATGATAAGAAGTTGCTTGCCCCTCTTGTTGCTAAAAAGGGTGTCATTGCTACCACCCGTGGACTCAAGCCCATCTACAACATCTTGATTCACATGTTTCGTTGGAGCATTGCCCCCCAAGCGGGTAATACGGATGCTATCCGTGGAGCTCTTGTCAACCTTATGCATCATGCCCACAGGACATACCTTGCCGGACCAAATTGCCATGGGTATGAGATTGATGTGATGGATTATATCAACTGTGAGATCAACATTGCTATTCATGAGAAGAAGAATCCTATGTATGCTCCCTATGTCATGAAGCTTAATTATCCTCAAGAAGGTTACCCAACTCGATCAGTCTCGCTTCAAGCAACACATGTTTGGAACCCTCCAAGTGCTAGCTATTCATACCACTCCCCAAGCCACTTATCAAGAGATAGAGGTGGAAGAAGCTCCAAGGGCAAGAAGGAAGAATGCCACTCCACCCCCAGGGAATAGTGGTGGCAAAGAGAGGGTCAACAATGAAGTTAAGCATCTCACTTGGTGGCAAAAGTCAAAACTTTGTATGGAGATTGCCATCCACAAGGGAAATTATGAGGGCTATGTTGAGAGGAAGCACATCCTCTCCAACCAACGCAAGATGTTCAAAGAGTTGCGCAAACTCAACAACGGTGGTAAGACCCCTCCTCGCCCCAAGGTACTCCCGCATCACCGGAGTCCGATACTACTCTTCCTATTGAGGAATGGAAGGTGGATGAATTTCCTTGGGGTGACTATGAAGATGTTACCTCCTTGCCCTCATCTTCTCGCAACACCGGCAAGGCTCCTATGCACTATGAAGAGGAAGATGATGAAGAAGAAGAAGAAGAAGAAGATGATGATGATGATGATGATGATGATGAGGAGGAGGATGAAGCGTACAATGAGGAGGAGACCCAAGAAGCAAGTGGTGATGATGCCGACGAAGATGAAGAGGATGAGTGATCTCTTTGGGACTCGTTAGCATCGCTCTTTTCCCTTTTTGGCGTTTCGATGCCAAAGGGGGAGAAGTAGTTCTATTAGGTTTTCTCCGTGGGATTTGCATGGGTCGGACACAAGCTTGTGCCTTTATCATTTCTTTGCGCTTGTGTCCATTTAATGTTGTTGAACTTATTTGCTTTGGTTTTTATTGTGGGAGACTATGTTACTATTTGGTGTGTGATACTATGTGGATTTCATTTTACATATGGTTGAGATGATATCGTTTATCATGATGTATTATTATGCATTGGTCTATATTCTACATTATTATGCACTAGGTATGGTTCCTTTTATCTCAACCCTTTTTCTCATGATATGTCTCTTGTCTATGGAATTTACCTTGTTCCAATTATTACTTGTGAGTTGCGTCTTTTCTACATGTTGAGGATTTGTATTCCAATGCAAACTACTTATATGCACACATGTAGGGGGAGTCTCTCTAATCTTTTGTGGAACTTGTCGATATTTGTTGTACTATGTTGCAAATCCTAGTGTTGTCATCTAACACCAAAAAGGGGGAGATTGAAAGGACATATTTTATGTCCCCCATGGTTTTGTGTGTTAGGCAACAACACTAGGAAATATCTAATATGATGTTAAGTGGTGCAGGGATTAAAAGAAATATTTATACTTTGCATCGAAACAATTGTCGAGGAAAAAGGAGATTGCAATATGACTGGCTAGGCCGGAGTCTCCGGCCTCAGGGGTGCTCAGGGGCCGGAGTCTCCGGCCCATCAAGTTTTGGAGCGAAGAGCTCCACAAGTCGGCGCTCTCTGCCTTCAGGCCGGAGTTGGTCCGGAGTGACCCCGGAGTCTCTGGTTTGGGGTCGGAGTCTCCGCCCCCTCGGTCCGGAGTCTCCGCCCAGGCCGGAGTCCCCGGCCCTCCTGGACCGGAGACTCCGGTCTAAGTGGACTGCAATGGCTAAAAATTTGGGAGGGGTATAAATACCCTCCACCTACCTCCAGCCAGCCAGCTCGCCCAACATTGAAGAACACCATTATTGCAAGCTCAAGAATCACTAGATCTCCCAATCCCTCCACCCAAACTCGTTGATCTTTGGAGGATTGAAGGAGAAGGCCCGGATCTACATCTTCACCAAGCCGTTTTACATTTCCCCCTCATTCACTTGAGGGCCCCTTTGCTAGGGTTTTCCATTGGGAAAACCTAACTCATTGTTGTACTTACTTGATTGTCTTTGTGACGGATTGTAGCTGTTCGGGAGCCCCCAATCCAATTGTGGGTTGTGCCCCGGATCGTTGTTGTAAAGGCTCCGGAATCCGCCTTGAAGGTTTCCGATAGTGGAAGGTGAACCAAACCTTTGTGGTGCGGTTCATCGGAGAAGAAGGTGAAGCCTTTGTGGCTGTTGAGTTGACCTTTGTGGTAGCTCACATCTCTCCAATGAGACGTACTCCCCTAAAAAGGAGGAACTCGGGAATACATCCGTGTCTCTGCGTGCTTTCACATTCGGTTACCTCTATCCTTGTTTACCATCTTTATTTCGTGTATCTTCCTTAATTGCTAGCTTGTCATATAGGTAAATTCATCGTAGTTGCATATCTAGAGAATTTACCTTTTGTGTCAAGCCTAATTTGAAAAGTACTAAAATTGAAGTAGCACCTATTCACCCCCCCCCCCCTCTAGGTGTCATACGATCCTTTCACAAGCCCTGCCGCCGCGCGCATCATGCCTCGCCGCCTGCCCATGACCCAGTCGAAGATGCGCCCGCCGGCCAATGTCGGGGCGATGGCAATCGTCTTCGCCATAGCGAAGGCCGTGGCGGAGGCTGTGGTGGAGCTCCTGGCGGGCCACGCTGGCCGCAAAGGCGTGCCGGCGCTCCTAGCCACGGCGGCGGCCGATGGCGGGGAGAGCGTGGTGGCCTCGGCGGCGGCAGATGGCGGCGAGGGCGTGGAGAGCCAGGCTTTGGCGGCGGCTGCTGGCGGCGAGGTCGTGGTGGAGTCGAGCCAGGCCTCGGCGGCGGGCAATGGCGTTGAGGGCGAGGGCCAGGCCGTCACGGCAGCCGATGGCGGCTACGCGCCGGCGCCCAGGGCGCTCGCCCGTCTGGAGGCCGTCGAGGAAGAGCACCGCGCGGCCTGGCAGCAAATCCAGGTCGAGCGCGTGGACGCCGCACTCATCGGGCAGATGAAGGCAGACGCCAGCCTTGTCGCGGAGAACCGCGAAATACTCGAGGCCGTGGCGGCGGCGCGCGCGGCGGACGCGGGCGTGGACGGTGATTATGACGACTCCGACAAGGACATGCCAGACGCTGATGGTGGCGAGGCGGGGGACGACGACAACGACGAGGGCATGTCAGCGGCCTTCTACTACTCCGACTCCGATGAGGACATGCCCGACCACGGCGGCTGGGGCTCCTCCATTGAGGATGACGACGAGTTCATCGTTTAGATCGATCGATCGATCGCGCGCGCGGTCGATCTAGTAGTAGGTATAGCTCGATCTAGCTAGTAGTATATTAGAGCTCAAGATCTGGCTTACATTTTTTGCTAGGATAGCTAGCTTTGATCGATCCGGCCGGGAACCGGGATCGATCGATCGATCATCCATTGATCGATAACATATTCGCGCGCGAGTTGTGCAGGGGCGTGCAGTACATATTTTGCTAGAATAGCTAGGCCGGCCGGGGAGATCGATCCTAGCTAGAGAAATATCGTTCGAATCGAGAATTAGGCCGGCCAGCCGCCGGTGCGGTGATGATTTGGTACAAAAATCACTGTATTTTGCTACTAATTATGTTACTAATATAAGTTATGAACTCTGTTCGATATATTTAATTCCCAGTTCTCAGTTCATGATTTTGTACACGTTTTCGCGCGCATTTGTCTTCAGTTCTCAGTTCCTTTCATTCAGCGTGCGAGAAATCCATCTCAGACGACGACGTTTACTAACCGTCTCTAATCGTTGTATATGGGAGACGGCGGAGAGTTTCAGCCGTCGCATGTTATATTAGAGACGGCCAGAAATAAGAACCGCTTGAAGAATATGTCCCAGACGGATGTAGTTTTTTTTTGTTTGACCGGCTGTAGGTCTCGTCTGCAAAGTGAGCTTTTGTACTAGTGGCCTTTGTGTACTCACACCCAAAATTCTTGCTATCTAAACCTGTCCATACACAATAAAGTGTCTCTTATGTCCCCTAAAAAGTGTCACTTATGAGAAGCTCATATATATTGTGTGGAGGTGATAATCGTAGAGACGTGAGCGCAGTGATGTCAACTTTCTCTTAGCGAAGCCACTAGGATAACTAGAGCTGAATGAAAAACAAATGTACGCCCTCTATGTGCGCCTTCCATTAAGTAGATAATCGCTTAGCACTTAAAGATAAGACATTTCTCCTATGGTGTTGTACGTCTTCTCTTAGTCACACATTTTATATTCAATTTTAGCTAATTACCACATAATTCTGTTTTTCTAATAGACTTGGTCACCTCGTGGTGTGACTTAGTCATATGTTAGAAAGATGTAGAGAGAGGTTGGGTAGAAGGCTTTAGCCGGAACAGACTTCTCGAGGCTGACTCTTAATTACACTCTTAACTCAACATTGATTCGAGCCTTGCGTGATTCCTCCAATTCGACTTTAGATTCCGTATCTTGGAGCTCTAGTACCCTCCCCTTGATTTCAATTAAGTGAAAGTGAATGGATCACATGCACACGGAGGGTTATTTATAGTTGGGATGGTAGATGTGAGGGTGTGGCGACTAGGAGGGGTTCTAATGGGAAATCCTCTTTGGGTCATAGATGTCCATATGCTCTCATTGTTCAAAAACACATTTCAAAATGTCAAAAAAAAATTCAAAAACATTTCTGGGTGTATATCTTGACGTTTAATGTTCGCGCACTAAGTTTCACGAAAAAAAGATATTTTGTCTGGCTTGTGTTAAAAAGACAAAAAAAAGTCTCACAAAAAATCATTTTATAGCACCCCAATTTGTGTTTTTTACACAAGCCACACATAATGTCTTTTTTCCTTGAAACTTGGTGCGTAAACATAAAATATTCATATGTACACCCGAATATTTTTTTCGAAATTCTTTGACATTTTGAAAAGTAATTTTACATAATGGAAGCCTATGAGCCAAAACACCGCCTCCGAGCTCTGATGGGCTTCTTAGACTGAACCTTCTTGTCTTGACTCCTTCTTCTTCTTCTTCTTCTTCTTCTTCTTCTTCTTCTTTGATGTGTTTATCTGTCTTGCCTTTAATAATACTAGGAAGAGTCGCGCGGCGACACGCCGCGCCCGTTGCATTGTTATGTGTAGCAGTAGTATTAGGTACAGTAGTGTAAATTTATGACAGGTATCATGTTTAATTCAGTGCAGTTGATTTTCTGAATAGAGTGTTTCTAAGCTCAGACAAAAATACATACTCTGAGGTAATTCATACATAAGATTACATAGATTAAGATGATTGTTAATTTGACACGGCGTGCCCTTTGAATTATTTCGTATGATTAACTTTATTGATTATGCACCGGTGGTAAATGTCGATGGCAATTACCGTCCAAGAATTCACGTAATAAATATTCTAGAATGACCGCCATCGGAAAATTATGGTCGAGACCGAAGAGCTACGGCGAACAATTGCTTGTCAAAGTGTGCCTTAGTTAATGAGCATTTTCATATTTGGAATAAAATATATACATTATATACCTTTGATTATTACTATTGAAAAAAATAGTTGAGCGACTATAATTTCATTTGGATCATTTATTCTATGTTTGTCATTTATTCTAATATGCAACAGACATGCAACAAATGAGGTAATACTTAGTAAATAGGCCTTAGTGTGTACTCGAGTCGAAATTGCTAAGTATGAAGAACAGTGCTATTCGATCTATCATCTTACCGCTGTTACCTATCCTCTCAGTGCATTCATTTAATTGGAATATGAAGACAAAATTAAATGAAGCAGTACAAAAATTACCACGACAGTTGAGCAAAATACTAACTTAATCGTACACCATAAATATTTAGTAGCGCATCATTGATAACAATCTCTTTTACGTCACTACTGCCAAGATCAATAGGCATAAGTGAACTAAGTATAGAGACATTATTAATTTCATGCTGTAATCAGTTTGTATATTTAATTGTAGAATACCGATCGCTAACTTTCACGTTCCATGATAACATAATTGGTATTATAGATAAAATATTTGGAAGCATGCATGCCACACTGCAATTTTCTTAATTAATATTCGTTTGTATCTAAAATAAGATTTTCCCCATGTGAGACAGACAATCAGATAGAAGGAAATGGAAGGAGCAATTTTTTGGCTATAAAGAAATGAAGACGGAAGAGAACTCGATGTGAAATACTCCAAGTCCAGTTTGTGCTGAAATTATCCCATCGGCTTGTTTTCACCAAGCTCCTGCTACAAAAGGAAAAGTTGAAATTCTACAACAAATATGAACTGAAGTGCAATACAAATTTTATTCAAAGAAGTGTGGATATATTATAGCTAAAAACATACGCTGTTACAAATCTCAGGTGTGTAAACAGAATTCTTTGTTCTTTATTTTTTCAGACACCCATCAACATATTATCCATACATCTTCGGAATTGTTATTAAAAAAATAGTTACTACTTAAATTGTATGCTCGACGTCACCGGAAAAGCTTCGCAGGCTGAGATGATTAGGTTTAGATTAACAGTTGAACAATTGTCTTTTAAGCAAAGCAGTATGTGTCATGCCCAAAAGAATATGAAGTTAGAAAGTTGCACCTATTGTGTTAACAAAACTTAGATGGAGAAAATTTGGCAATACAGAGGCATACCAATAGAACGCAAATTAGCAAAGAGGTTTACACATTATAATTCTTAGGCCTGTAGCGAGAAAATATCGATGTTTAGTATATATTATGTCCTTCACATTTTTTCAAAAGGAGCATGTACCTACATGTTACGGGTGGGGGCACCGGCTAGCGGAGAGGTTAGGGGTGCGGCGGAGGGCCGGCGGCCAACCCGTCATGGGAGGCGCGGGGAAGTGGTGGACTGGAGGAGGAGCGACGGGGAGAGAGAGAGGAGGAGGGCCGAGGTCGGAGCGGGACGGCGGCGGGGGCGGGCCAGAGGTGGCCGACTCGGGGGGAATGAGGTCGATTTCGGTTCTAGAGCTAGCGCGTGTGTTTTGTACCGGAGGACCGATACATAATTTTTGGAAAATGCGGGGTCTTTGCTGCAAAAATGTTTTATTCCGGGTGACCGGTTCACAATTTCTGGAAAAAGCGAGAACTTTTCTGCAAAAAGTGGCGCACGGGGACTTTTCTGGAAAAAAAATTATTCTGGAGGATCGATTCACAATTTTTGGAAAACGCGAGATTTAAAGATTAGAGAGAAATATGTATATGTCCGTCAAAATAAAAAGGTTAAAACATGAAAGTTGTTTGGAAGGGTGATATCCATTTACTCGTGAAAGGAAAATTCAAACGGATGACTGAGTGCGACGAATTTGACAAAATTCTTCAAATGTTTTTGCGAATTTGGATCCAAAATTAAGGAGTTAGAGTGGACCAAACTCAAAACCGATCACGGGAATGGAACCTACTCGTCGTCGCGCATGTATTCCATGTATATGTTATCATGAAAAGGAGGGCCGTCGGATCGGGATCGGACGGCGTGGGTCCTACACCCACTGTAGAAGTGCACTGTAGGGGCGCGTACTGTAGAGAGGGTTATATGAACAGTGAATCGGACCTGAACAGTAGAGAAGAGAAAGCAGATGGCTAACAAAGTTGCAGCACTGTAGAAGGCTGCACTGTAGAAGTAGTGCACTTCTACGGTGCAGGGCGACGTGGCCACCTCCATCGCTCGATGAAACCGAGAGCTTTTATATATAGTAGTGATTTCACTGTGTTGCCACTTATGATTATATGAGATCTTGGGTGAAATTAGCTTTTTTTAGGGCTCTTGGGTGAAATTAGCTATTCCACATTAGGTTCAAAGCCTCAGATGTCCACTAAGACGATTGAGAAGCCCAAACCCATGTGAGAACCACACAAGCGGTGGCGAAGCAGTGCACCCAGTTTTTTTTTTGCGAAACACAGTACAACGCAGACGCTCACATACACGTGCACACACTCACCCATATGAACATACGCACGCACACTCTACCCCTATGAGCATCTCCGAAAGACTGAGCCAGCGGTTGGGTAACGGTTGTCACGTACAAGTCAGTGCCTGCGTTGATGGACATGTACTACAAAACCTAGAATATTGTTTAGCGTAATTTGTCCCTATGTTGACTTAACGCGGCTTAGGTTCGGTTCAGATCACCAGATTGACCAATTGCGTATTTTTTGAGCATCGCATGCTCCCAACCAATTAAGTCAAACCCAGATATCCAAATACTTGACTGATCGCAGGTACACCAGGTCCAGCCGGCCGGAACTCCATCCTGCTATCCACCATCGGCCGTTCATTCATGTTGGTTAATTAAGCGCCAATTTGAGTCGACGACGAAACGTGTACGAGACGCGGGTCTAATAAAAGTGCACCGCGCCCACCAAGACCTGTACTGTGAGCACAACTTGGGTTATAAATTGAGTTGGCTGTGCACCACTAGACCACTAGCCGTTATCTCTGGCTCGTTTCCCTCTCCATGTTTCACTCGTTTATTTACTTGCTCTTCCTCTTTTTTTTTCCATTCCACGTAGTACTTCTCAAGTCAAATATGAGAAAATGTGTCTTCAAAAACAAAATCCATGTTTCGTCGTATGCTCTGTAATATGTTGGACAAATGTAGTTTACATACAATTTTCTCTCTCTCGTTTTGCTACAGTATCATTCAAGAATAAGTCAGTCATCGTAGACAATAGGTAGCGAACGGTAATACTCCCTCCGATCCACTAAAATTGTCCTGGCATATCAACTACCGATGGACAAATGTGTAGTTATACCAGCGACACTTTTAACGGATTAGAGGGAGTAGTTGATTCCAGAAGAACAACTGGGAAGCAGTTGGCGTGGTGTTGCATGCTAATAGTAGGGGGAATACATGTTGCGTGTGATCAGTAATACAGAAATACTCCCTTCGTTTTATAATATAAGATGTTTTAGCTTCTGTCCACATGCACGTGCAAACAAATGTATGTAGACACATTTTTGTATGCATGTTCACTCATTTTAGTGTACATATAGACAACATGTGTACCACCTAAAACATCTTATATTAAAAAACGGAGGGAGTAGCATACAAGGGAAAAGGATCAACAAAAAAGTTTATCCGTTTTCTACACTTAGGCACCTACCGTTGAATTTAAGAGAAGAAAAAACGGTGTGATTTGGCGAGGACATGCTATGTGGGAAATGCAGTATCATGTTGTTGTAGTTATCCACCTAGAAGTGTACCCCGGAAAACATCATTGGCTCCGACCTCCAGTGCTCCTGCCACTTTAAATAATTTGAAAAATATTTTAAAAGTTTCAAAAAATCTGAAAAAAATCATGCATGTTTTCAATGATGCGTACAAGAAGCGTGCAAAATCTCAATGCAAAAATCTTTATATTAAAGTCTACACAAAAATGACAAAATCTGTAGATTTGAAACTTTGCATTGTTAACTTTAATCAGATCTATGAAATTGTCATTTTTGTGTAGGTCGAAATATAAAGTATTTCGCAATGTAATTTTGCACGTCTATAGGATAGATCATGGAGAACATGCATGATTATTTTCAGATTTTTTTGAAACATTTAAATATATTTTTGAATTTTTGAAGTGGCAGGAGCAGTAGAGCTCGGGTGCAAGAAATCTCCACTCGTGTACTCCCTCCGTTTTTAAAAGTAAGACGTTTTTAAAAGTCAAGCAGTGTAAAGTTTGACCATGTTCTTAGGAAAAATCATTAACATTTATAATACCAAATAAACACCTTTAGATACCTCATGAAATATATTTTTATGTGATATTCATATAAGTATTATAGTTGTTGGTCGTTTTCTCTAAAACCTTTTAATTGCTTGACTTTAAAACTATTGTATTTTTAGAAACGAAGAGAGTACTAAAGTAGATGGAGACTTCAAGAGTGACGTAAGAAACCACTAGCTTTCACTGATGAGTGATGATTGGATTATTCTTCGTCCGAGTTCAGACCGCAAAGTGTCTTTTACTTTTGAACATTGTACTTCGAGTAAAAAGCAACGAGGGGACACAACCAGCGGCAACAAAATTTACTAGTATGACGAGTTTATGTAATGTCAAATGACGAGTAAATGTAATGTCAAATAAATAAAATATTTTTACCTAAAAATAAATAATTTTCCTGTGCATGGTAAACTTACCAACAAATTTAGAAAATAATAATAATTCCGCTTATTACCAATGCAATTTTAGCGCAGTGGTGTGGGTTGTATTATTGTATAGCTCGACTTTCAAAGTAGGAATATAGTCCACATTTTCTATATCTAGGATATGCATCTTTTATAGAGGTGATTAAATTTGTTCTCAGTCAGGCAACTCATTAAATTTTAATTGCAACTCATGCCTTGAACAAATCAGAAGCAAATCCAACTATCCAAGCAGGCATTCTTTTTCGGTAACAACACCAATTACAGCACACTTACAACTAAAAAGGTCAATTACAACCTAATTTGCAACTCATAGTTTCCTCCCAATTTTTTTTTTGCATCATAGTTGCACGAATCACGATATAAATGCGATGGTGTATAACTTGACTGCACACCAACTTAATTCCTAGCTAGCTTTTTTTGCACAATAATTCCCAGCTAGCTGAGAATTAAAAAACCGATCTTTTATTACAATATTATTGTTGGCATAGAATATGCACGTGTAGAGCACCGCGTAGACTAATCGGATAATATGGTACAGCTGGTGAGTGGTGAGTATGAGTTGGTGCATGTTCTCCATCCATGCAACGTACTCGCGGCACTAGTTTTATTGCTTGGGAAAAGGAAACATGTGCACATGCATGATGCAATGAAACACCACTAACTATATATTCAAGCGAGGGTTAGCTAGACGGGGAGGCAAGGTACAGATAATTAATTGCTGTGCCAATACTAAATTAGTCGTATAGCTAGATTCTTGGATTTTGCCTCGGTCGTGTATAGGCAAAAGGAAATGCGTGGCAGCAGATGAGTGACACTCGATTAATCCATTGCCGCCCCGGGCCAGATTGGTCAGCAACATCATCACACTATTTGTTTTCACAAATCAACACCAACTCTCTCCGTCATATTAATTGTCGTTAAATTGGATGTATCTATCATATTATCACCAAAATATATCGAGATACTCTCGAAATAGGCTTTCGCCTCGCTTTATAGATAAAGCAACGACCATTAATATGTATCAGAGCTGCGTTTCTTGCTTGGGGCTACCTGTCCTGTCTGCAGTTCCGTGGTCAGTGGCGGTGATCGCCGATGTTCACCTGTAATCTCTTCGGCGTCCCTCTATGAGACTTCCCGTTGAGCTCGTGTGCCTGTGCGGACATTGGTGGTCTTCGGTGTTTACCTGTAATTTCCTCGTAGTCATGTTTCCTTTGGCTATGTGTGCAAGATTGTGTTGTATGCTGGGTTCAGCACCCTATATCTGTTTCGCCGTGTGGCCTTATTAATTTAACGCTAGGCCTTTTGGCCTTTTATCTATAAATAAAATATAAAAAACGCATAACAATATTTAAGGACACATGTGCATCTTTTTTGTGTATGGGACAAATCGATTGAGAAAAACTCATCACATATGCAACATGGATACGAGTGCCTATAGCAACGAGAAAACATCTTTACAATATAGAAACGAACGTTCAAACAAATGCCAACATTTGGAGAAGGCATCCTTGTTTACCACAACATGTCGCTCCAAAGATTGTTTAAATGAGATTATAACATGTTGAACAAATTGATGCAAGATTAAAAAAATGTACGAATCATTAACCTTCACTTTCGAGCATCGGTCTCGGTGTCACAGGCGCGCCACGATAATTCTGGCATGTTGTCTGAGTTGGATTGGGCAACCTTAGATCTAAGGATGCAATATGTATCATCGAGGTCCCCGAGCTCACCCCATCCAAGGCAGTAACTCGCCAATCTGATCTCGGTACCAGTCGATCCAATGAACCATGACCCGTAATGTATTTCACATGCCCATAGTACTTTTCTTCGAAGAGTTTATATTCCAAATGTCATTGATATCCAACAAAGATTAATATAAACATTAACTCAACACTCTCATTCTTGCGGCTGATTTTGGCGTTAGGGAGGTATTTCAAACTTATTAAAAAGAATGTGCAAAAATTTCCATGCAAAAGAAGAAAAATACTACTCCCTCTGATTCTAAATAAATGTTGCTAGTATAACTACAAATTTGTATATCATATATTTATTTTCCACGACACTTTTAACGGATCGGAGGGAGTATGTCTTATCCAGCTGATTTGAGGATGCAGTTTTGAGCTTGTAAAAACGGTCAAATCGATATGATAACCCGTCGAAGTAACCAACGTTGACTCACATACGAACACACTTGGATTAAACCAACCACAGCAGCATGGAAATTAGACCGTTGGGAGTAGCGTTGTCTCTTCTCCTAGTTCAAAATTGCTAGTACTACAAATCAGATATGGCGCCACCGGCGATTAATCACCGCTACTGTACAGCAATGTGTACGTTGGCCATGAATGGCCAGCAAAAGAAAAACAAAATCCAATCGAAACCATAGGCTACCACGAAACGTTGGGCCGTTGGACCCGCCCTCGCCCCCGTGTCTCTCGCCGTCGTCCCCAAGCGACAGCGACGCGGAGCGCCGAGCACACGGCCTCTCCGCTCCGTTCCCATCCGATTCTATTCTTTCCCAGCAGGAAGCGGCCACCGCCAGCGGTGGACCACGCGCTCGCATCACAGCACCATCCTTCGGCCGCTCTGTCTCTCCGTACCGCACCGCACCACGCTGCAAACAATGGCGTCGCATCGCGCGCTTGACCCCACACTTCGTGGATCCGAGTATTTAATCTCATTTTAGAGCTAGCCAGTGTATCTCGCAATTCCAATTTCCTCTCCCTCTCTTCACCTTGCTAGCTTGTGTGCCTCTCTCTCTCTCTCTCCACACCGGACCGGAGCACGAGGAGCGAAAGAACGCCCTCTTTATCTTCTCTCCTTCGCCAAAAGAGAGGAGAGAGAGAGATCAGAGACGGGGGTTGGGTAGTAGCCTAGGATTAGCAATTTCCCGCCTTCCTGAATCCTGGGAGTCTGTGCGCCGTGCTCCCTCCTTCCTTCTTTCCTGCTCCGCAGCAGGGAAAGCGAAGGCGAGCGTATCTGGGGATTTGTTCGTTTCCTCCCCTCCTTGGTGGATTGGCTCGCTCCGTGTGCTAGCTCAGCTCAGCTCGAGTTCGTGAGGGGTGTTTGATTTGGTTTGGAAAAAAAAAGCCAGCGGAGTGGTTAGTTCTTGGCTTCTCATAACGGGAGCGCTTCGTTGGCTCGCTCGTGCCATTAAAGGCGGCACCTTGCCTTTGAGCCCCCTCTCTCCATCTCCGTGCGGTGCCTACCCGGTGGTTGGGTTTCGTTTCTGGATCCTCGATCGAGGAGCTCTTCCTCTTCGATTGGCTTCGGAAAGGCGCATCCTTGCCGCGGAATTTCGTGCCGCTCCCGGGTCTGAATATTGGCGCCGCCGCCACCGATCTACCCGGCGCCGCCGCCCGCCTGTTCTTGGTGCGGCGAGTTGGTTTCTTGGAGGATCCGCGGCGGTTCTTGGGAGTGGATGTGATAGAGTTGGAATTCAAGCAGGAGGAAAAAGGGACAGATTCTGATTTGCTGTGGAACGTATGTGCCATGGGGAAGCTCTTCTTCTCCGAGTTGTCCTCTGGAAGGAGACAAGCTCCACGCGCCACCCGCTCTTGGCTGCCTCTGGACAAACGGAAGCTCTCAAGTTCACTCACTCCACCTCCTCCTCCATGTAAGCATTCTTGGCTCCTCATCATCTCCAATTTCTTGTTTCTTTAACTGACTTGAACTGTCATCTAATTTCTTTGCAAGAAGGCAGCACACTCTAGTCGTTGCTGAATTGTGTTGCCTTAGTTAATCAGTTAATTAGCTGGTCTGGTCTTTGTGTGGAGAATATCAAAATCCAGTTTTTTTTTTTGTTAATAATGTTAGTTGGTTTTCATGTGAAGAGCCAGCTGATTCAAATGTCTTTTTTGTATCTGGGATGCAGAGAATCTCTGATGAAAATGCCAGAGCCGGCGGTTCTTCCTCACTTTAAGCCCGCTGACTACGTCGACATATTGGCTCAATTCATGAAGAGCTGGAGTATTTCCGGATGAGAAGTCATGTCTGTACCTGCTCCAGTTCCAGGTTTTTCGTGGGCTTGGGGAGGCCAAGTTGTCGCGGAGGAGCCTCCAGGCTGCGTGGGAGAAGGCGAGCACGATACACGAGAGCTGATATTTGGGGCTTGGCTCAAGTATGAGAAGAGAGGAGAGGAACCGATATCTGACCTTCTTGGCTCGTGCGGCAAGTGCTCTCAGGAGTTTAAGCTACTGGATTTCGTTTCGCAGATCTCTGACGAGTCACATGGGATAAGCTATGGCGACGAGAGTGATGAATTCCAAGGCTCTCCGGTGGTTCATTCCGGATAAGGATGACATCATTGCATGTGATCGGCGGAAGCTTGCGGCATTGTCAACTCCACTGTATGCAATGCTTAATGGTGGCTTTAGGGAATCATATCTTGAAGTCATTGACATGTCTCGAAATGGCATATCCCCTATCGGTATGCGAGCAATCAGTAAATTCAGC
>CAMZMU010000049.1:64698844-64891175 GCA_947311845.1 Poa pratensis | reverse complement strand
GCCAGAGGTGGCCGACTCGGGGGAATGAGGTCGATTTCGGTTCTAGAGCTAGCGCGTGTGTTTTGTACCGGAGGACCGATACATAATTTTTGGAAAATGCGGGGTCTTTGCTGCAAAAATGTTTTATTCCGGGTGACCGGTTCACAATTTCTGGAAAAAGCGAGAACTTTTCTGCAAAAAGTGGCGCACGGGGACTTTTCTGGAAAAAAAATTATTCTGGAGGATCGATTCACAATTTTGGAAAACGCGAGATTTAAAGATTAGAGAGAAATATGTATATGTCCGTCAAAATAAAAAGGTTAAAACATGAAAGTTGTTTGGAAGGGTGATATCCATTTACTCGTGAAAGGAAAATTCAAACGGATGACTGAGTGCGACGAATTTGACAAAATTCTTCAAATGTTTTTGCGAATTTGGATCCAAAATTAAGGAGTTAGAGTGGACCAAACTCAAAACCGATCACGGAATGAACCTACTCGTCGTCGCGCATGTATTCCATGTATATGTTATCATGAAAAGGAGGGCCGTCGGATCGGGATCGGACGGCGTGGGTCCTACACCCCACTGTAGAAGTGCACTGTAGGGGCGCGTACTAGAGAGGGTTATGAACAGTGAATCGGACCTGAACAGTAGAGAAGAGAAAGCAGATGGCTAACAAAGTTGCAGCACTGTAGAAGGCTGCACTGTAGAAGTAGTGCACTTCTACGGTGCAGGGCGACGTGGCCACCTCCATCGCTCGATGAAACCGAGAGCTTTTATATATAGTAGTGATTTCACTGTGTTGCCACTTATGATTATATGAGATCTTGGGTGAAATTAGCTTTTTTTTAGGGCTCTTGGGTGAAATTAGCTATTCCACATTAGGTTCAAAGCCTCAGATGTCCACTAAGACGATTGAGAAGCCCAAACCCATGTGAGAACCACACAAGCGGTGGCGAAGCAGTGCACCCAGTTTTTTTTTTGCGAAACACAGTACAACGCAGACGCTCACATACACGTGCACACACTCACCCATATGAACATACGCACGCACACTCTACCCCTATGAGCATCTCCGAAAGACTGAGCCAGCGGTTGGGTAACGGTTGTCACGTACAAGTCAGTGCCTGCGTTGATGGACATGTACTACAAAACCTAGAATATTGTTTAGCGTAATTTGTCCCTATGTTGACTTAACGCGGCTTAGGTTCGGTTCAGATCACCAGATTGACCAATTGCGTATTTTTTGAGCATCGCATGCTCCCAACCAATTAAGTCAAACCCAGATATCCAAATACTTGACTGATCGCAGGTACACCAGGTCCAGCCGGCCGGAACTCCATCCTGCTATCCACCATCGGCCGTTCATTCATGTTGGTTAATTAAGCGCCAATTTGAGTCGACGACGAAACGTGTACGAGACGCGGGTCTAATAAAAGTGCACCGCGCCCACCAAGACCTGTACTGTGAGCACAACTTGGGTTATAAATTGAGTTGGCTGTGCACCACTAGACCACTAGCCGTTATCTCTGGCTCGTTTCCCTCTCCATGTTTCACTCGTTTATTTACTTGCTCTTCCTCTTTTTTTTTCCCATTCCACGTAGTACTTCTCAAGTCAAATATGAGAAAATGTGTCTTCAAAACAAAATCCATGTTTCGTCGTATGCTCTGTAATATGTTGGACAAATGTAGTTTACATACAATTTTCTCTCTCTCGTTTTGCTACAGTATCATTCAAGAATAAGTCAGTCATCGTAGACAATAGGTAGCGAACGGTAATACTCCCTCCGATCCACTAAAATTGTCCTGGCATATCAACTACCGATGGACAAATGTGTAGTTATACCAGCGACACTTTTAACGGATTAGAGGGAGTAGTTGATTCCAGAAGAACAACTGGGAAGCAGTTGGCGTGGTGTTGCATGCTAATAGTAGGGGGAATACATGTTGCGTGTGATCAGTAATACAGAAATACTCCCTCGTTTTATAATATAAGATGTTTTAGCTTCTGTCCACATGCACGTGCAAACAAATGTATGTAGACACATTTTTGTATGCATGTTCACTCATTTTAGTGTACATATAGACAACATGTGTACCACCTAAAACATCTTATATTAAAAAACGGAGGGAGTAGCATACAAGGGAAAAGGATCAACAAAAAAGTTTATCCGTTTTCTACACTTAGGCACCTACCGTTGAATTTAAGAGAAGAAAAAACGGTGTGATTTGGCGAGGACATGCTATGTGGGAAATGCAGTATCATGTTGTTGTAGTTATCCACCTAGAAGTGTACCCCGGAAAACATCATTGCCTCCGACCTCCAGTGCTCCTGCCACTTTAAAAATTTGAAAAATATTTTAAAAGTTTCAAAAAATCTGAAAAAAATCATGCATGTTTCAATGATGCGTACAGAAGCGTGCAAAATCTCAATGCAAAAATCTTTATATTAAAGTCTACACAAAAATGACAAAATCTGTAGATTTGAAACTTTGCATTGTTAACTTTAATCAGATCTATGAAATTGTCATTTTTGTGTAGGTCGAAATATAAAGTATTTCGCAATGTAATTTTGCGTCTATAGGATAGATCATGGAGAACATGCATGATTATTTTCAGATTTTTTTGAAACATTTAAATAATTTTTGAATTTTTGAAGTGGCAGGAGCAGTAGAGCTCGGGTGCAAGAAATCTCCACTCGTGTACTCCCTCCGTTTTTAAAAGTAAGACGTTTTTAAAAGTCAAGCAGTGTAAAGTTTGACCATGTTCTTAGAAAAATCATTAACATTTATAATACCAAATAAACACCTTTAGATACCTCATGAAATATATTTTTATGTGATATTCATATAAGTATTATAGTTGTTGGTCGTTTTCTCTAAAACCTTTTAATTGCTTGACTTTAAAACTATTGTATTTTTAGAAACGAAGAGAGTACTAAAGTAGATGGAGACTTCAAGAGTGACGTAAGAAACCACTAGCTTTCACTGATGAGTGATGATTGGATTATTCTTCGTCCGAGTTCAGACCGCAAAGTGTCTTTTACTTTTGAACATTGTACTTCGAGTAAAAAGCAACGAGGGGACACAACCAGCGGCAACAAAATTTACTAGTATGACGAGTTTATGTAATGTCAAATGACGAGTAAATGTAATGTCAAATAAATAAAATATTTTTACCTAAAAATAAATAATTTTCCTGTGCATGGTAAACTTACCAACAAATTTAGAAAATAATAATAATTCCGCTTATTACCAATGCAATTTTAGCGCAGTGGTGTGGGTTGTATTATTGTATAGCTCGACTTTCAAAGTAGGAATATAGTCCACATTTTCTATATCTAGGATATGCATCTTTTATAGAGGTGATTAAATTTGTTCTCAGTCAGGCAACTCATTAAATTTTAATTGCAACTCATGCCTTGAACAAATCAGAAGCAAATCCAACTATCCAAGCAGGCATTCTTTTTCGTTAACAACACCAATTACAGCACACTTACAACTAAAAAGGTCAATTACAACCTAATTTGCAACTCATAGTTTCCTCCCAAATTTTTTTTTTGCATCTCATAGTTGCACGAATCACGATATAAATGCGATGGGTATAACTTGACTGCACACCAACTTAATTCCTAGCTAGCTTTTTTTGCACAATAATTCCCAGCTAGCTGAGAATTAATAAAACCGATCTTTTATTACAATATTATTGTTGGCATAGAATATGCACGTGTAGAGCACCGCGTAGACTAATCGGATAATATGGTACAGCTGGTGAGTGGTGAGTATGAGTTGGTGCATGTTCTCCATCCATGCAACGTACTCGCGGCACTAGTTTTATTGCTTGGGAAAAGGAAACATGTGCACATGCATGATGCAATGAAACACCACTAACTATATATTCAAGCGAGGGTTAGCTAGACGGGGAGGCAAGGTACAGATAATTAATTGCTGTGCCAATACTAAATTAGTCGTATAGCTAGATTCTTGGATTTTGCCTCGGTCGTGTATAGGCAAAAGGAAATGCGTGGCAGCAGATGAGTGACACTCGATTAATCCATTGCCGCCCCGGGCCAGATTGGTCAGCAACATCATCACACTATTTGTTTTCACAAAATCAACACCAACTCTCTCCGTCCCATATTAATTGTCGTTAAATTGATGTATCTATCATATTATCACCAAAATATATCGAGATACTCTCGAAATAGGCTTTCGCCTCGCTTTATAGATAAAGCAACGACCATTAATATGTATCAGAGCTGCGTTTCTTGCTTGGGGCTACCTGTCCTGTCTGCAGTTCCGTGGTCAGTGGCGGTGATCGCCGATGTTCACCTGTAATCTCTTCGGCGTCCCTCTATGAGACTTCCCGTTGAGCTGTGTGCCTGTGCGACATTGGTGGTCTTCGGTGTTTACCTGTAATTTCCTCGTAGTCATGTTTCCTTTGGCTATGTGTGCAAGATTGTGTTGTATGCTGGGTTCAGCACCCTATATCTGTTTCGCCGTGTGGCCTTATTAATTTAACGCTAGGCCTTTTGGCTTTTATCTATAAATAAAATATAAAAAATGCATAACAATATTTAAGGACACATGTGCATCTTTTTTGTGTATGGGACAAATCGATTGAGAAAAACTCATCACATATGCAACATGGATACGAGTGCCTATAGCAACGAGAAAACATCTTTACAATATATAAACGAACGTTCAAACAAATGCCAACATTTGGAGAAGGCATCCTTGTTTACCACAACATGTCGCTCCAAAGATTGTTTAAATGAGATTATAACATGTTGAACAAATTGATGCAAGATTAAAAAAATGTACGAATCATTAACCTTCACTTTCGAGCATCGGTCTCGGTGTCAACGATAATTCTGGCATGTTGTCTGAGTTGGATTGGGCAACCTTAGATCTAAGGATGCAATATGTATCATCGAGGTCCCCGAGCTCACCCCATCCAAGGCAGTAACTCGCCAATCTGATCTCGGTACCAGTCGATCAATGAACCATGACCCGTAATGTATTTCACATGCCCATAGTACTTTTCTTCGAAGAGTTTATATTCCAAATGTCATTGATATCCAACAAAGATTAATATAAACATTAACTCAACGCTCTCATTCTTGCGGCTGATTTTGGCGTTAGGGAGGTATTTCAAACTTATTAAAAAGACTGTGCAAAAATTTCCATGCAAAAGAAGAAAAAATACTACTCCCTCTGATTCTAAATAAATGTTGCTAGTATAACTACAAATTTGTATATCATATATTTATTTTCCACGACACTTTTAACGGATCGGAGGGAGTATGTCTTATCCAGCTGATTTGAGGATGCAGTTTTGAGCTTGTAAAAACGGTCAAATCGATATGATAACCCGTCGAAGTAACCAACGTTGACTCACATACGAACCACACTTGGATTAAACCCAACCACAGCAGCATGGAAATTAGACCGTTGGGAGTAGCGTTGTCTCTTCTCCTAGTTCAAAATTGCTACTACAAATCAGATATGGCGCCACCGGCGATTAATCACCGCTACTGTACAGCAATGTGTACGTTGGCCATGAATGGCCAGCAAAAGACAAAACAAAATCCAATCGAAACCCATAGCCTACCACGAAACGTTGGGCCGTTGGACCCGCCCTCGCCCCCGTGTCTCTCGCCGTCGTCCCCAAGCGACAGCGACGCGGAGCGCCGAGCACACGGCCTCTCCGCTCCGTTCCCATCCGATTCTATTCTTTCCCAGCAGGAAGCGGCCACCGCCAGCGGTGGACCACGCGCTCGCATCACAGCACCATCCTTCCGGCCGCTCTGTCTCTCCGTACCGCACCGCACCACGCTGCAAACAATGGCGTCGCATCGCGCGCTTGACCCACCACCACAGTGGATCCGAGTATTTAATCTCATTTTAGAGCTAGCCAGTGTATCTCGCAATTCCAATTTCCTCTCCCTCTCTCACCTTGCTAGCTGTGTGCCTCTCTCTCTCTCACACACCGGACCGGAGCACGAGGAGCGAAAGCACGCCCTCTTTATCTTCTCTCCTTCGCAAAAGAGAGAGAGAGAGAGAGCAGAGACGGGGGTTGGGTAGTAGCCTAGGATTCCTAGCAATTTCCCGCCTTCCTGAATCCTGGGAGTCTGTGCGCCCGTGCTCCCTCCTTCCTTCTTTCCTGCTCCGCAGCAGGGAAAGCGAAGGCGAGCGTATCTCGGGGGATTTGTTCGTTTCCTCCCCTCCTTGGTGGATTGGCTCGCTCCGTGTGCTCAGCTCAGCTCGAGTTCGTGAGGGGTGTTTGATTTGGTTTGGAAAAAAAAGCCAGCGGAGTGGTTAGTTCTTGGCTTCTCGTAACGGGAGCGCTTCGTTGGCTCGCTCGTGCCATTAAAGGCGGCACCTTGCCTTTGAGCCCCCTCTCCATCTCCGTGCGGTGCCTACCCGGTGGTTGGGTTTCGTTTCTGGATCCTCGATCGAGGAGCTCTTCCTCTTCGATTGGCTTCGGAAAGGCGCATCCTTGCCGCGGAATTTCGTGCCGCTCCCGGGTCTGAATATTGGCGCCGCCGCCACCGCATCTCCCGCCGGCGCCGCCGCCCGCCCCCTGTTCTTGGTGCGGCGAGTTGGTTTCTTGGAGGATCCGCGGTGGTTCTTGGGAGTGGATGTGACAGAGTTGGAATTCAAGCAGGAGGAAAAAGGGACAGATTCTGATTTGCTGTGGAACGTATGTGCCATGGGGAAGCTCTTCTTCTCCGAGTTGTCCTCCTGGAAGGAGACCAAGCTCCACGCCGCCACCCGCTCATGGCTGCCTCTGGACAAACGGAAGCTCTCCAAGTTCACTCACTCCACCTCCTCCTCCATGTAAGCATTCTTGGCTCCTCATCATCTCCAATTTCTTGTTTCTTTAACTGACTTGAACTGTCATCTCCAATTTCTTTGCAAGAAGGCAGCACACTCTAGTCGTTGCTGAATTGTGTTGCCTTAGTTAATCAGTTAATTAGCTGGTCTGGTCTTTGTGTGGAGAATATCAAAATCCAGTTTTTTTTTGTTAATAATGTTAGTTGGTTTTTGTGAAGAGCCAGCTGATTCAAATGTCTTTTCTTGTATCTGGGATGCAGAGAATCTCTGATGAAAATGCCAGAGCCGGCGGTTCTTCCTCACTTTAAGCCCGCTGACTACGTCGACATATTGGCTCAGATTCATGAAGAGCTGGAGTATTGCCCTCCGGATGAGAAGTCATGTCTGTACCTGCTCCAGTTCCAGGTTTTTCGCGGGCTTGGGGAGGCCAAGTTGTCGCGGAGGAGCCTCCAGGCTGCGTGGGAGAAGGCGAGCACGATACACGAGAAGCTGATATTTGGGGCTTGGCTCAAGTATGAGAAGAGAGGAGAGGAACCGATATCTGACCTTCTTGGCTCGTGCGGCAAGTGCTCTCAGGAGTTTAAGCTACTGGATTTCGTTTCGCAGATCTCTGACGAGTCACATGGGATAAGCTATGGCGACGAGAGTGATGAATTCCAAGGCTCTCCGGTGGTTCATCTCCGGATAAGAGATGACATCATTGCATGTGATCGGCGGAAGCTTGCGGCATTGTCAACTCCACTGTATGCAATGCTTAATGGTGGCTTTAGGGAATCATATCTTGAAGTCATTGACATGTCTCGAAATGGCATATCCCCTATCGGTATGCGAGCAATCAGTAAATTCAGCCTTTCAGGAAGACTGCCATATTTGTCAGCTGAAGCCATTTTGGAAATGCTTGATTTTGCGAATAAATTCTGCTGCAAGGGCCTCAAGGATGCTTGCGAGCGAAAGCTTGCTTCTTTTGTTTCTTCCAGACAAGATGCTATAGAATTCATGGAGTGTGCTATTGAGCTGGACTGTCCCATTCTTGCCGCGTCATGCTTGCAGGTTCTCTTGAATGAACTTCCAGAGTGCTTAAATGATGAGCAAGTGTTTAGGATATTCTCCTCTGCAAATAAGCAGCAGAGATCCACAATGGCTGGCAATGCATCTTTCTCTCTATATTGTCTTCTTAGTGAAGTCTCCATGAGCATCAGTGCAACATCGGATGTCACCATAAGCTTCTTGGAAAAGCTGGTGGAGGCAGCATCAGATTGTAGACAGAAGCAGTTGGCCTTGCATCAACTGGCTTGCATGAGGCTGCTAAGGAAAGATCACACTGAAGCTGAGCGCCTGTTCAGTGCTGCTTTTACCGCTGGACATCTTTACTCGGTAGTTGGCTTGGCTAGATTGGCCTCTTTGAGGAGCAATAAACACTTTTCTCTGAAGTTGCTTGACTCTGTCATGTCATCTCGTTGGCCTCTTGGGTGGATGTATCAAGAGAGAGCACTATATTTGGATGGTGAGAGCAAGTTGGAAAATCTCAACAAAGCTACCGAGTTGGATCCTACTCTGACATATCCCTATATGGTTCGAGCTACATTTTTGATGAAAAGGCAAAGTGTTGAAGCTGCCCTGATGGAGATTAACCGGATCCTGGGATTTAAGCTTGTTCTAGAATGCCTAGAGCTAAGGTTCTGTTGCTACCTTGCTCTTGAGGATTACAGAGCCGCCTTATGTGATGTGCAGGCAATCCTTACACTTGCTCCAGATTATCGCATGATTGGTGGTCGAGTGGCTGCGAAGCAGCTGCGCATGCTTGTGATGGAGAATGTAGAACAATGGACAACTGCTGATTGCTGGATGCAGCTCTACGATCGGTGGTCCTCTGTGGATGATATAGGATCCCTCTCGGTCATATATCAAATGCTGGAGTCAGATGCTGCTAAAGGAGTTCTGTACTTCAGGCAATCTTTGCTACTTCTCAGGTAAGCTAATTAATAATTATTCTATGGTATTGCACATAATAATAGTTGGCATAATTGAGTTTGATAGTTCATCAATAATTGCCATTCTAGATGCTACAATCACATGGTTTGCGTCCCTGTCATGTCTTGCACCTACTAGTGTGGGGTTGTATCTGGAATGCTAATTCAGCAGATGGTTGATTACTGATCAGCATAGTTGCATATACCTCCTTTAATAACTTACATTATGATCTAAATTTTTGGAAGTGATATCTTATCTTAGGTTACTATTTTCTCTCTTTCTCCTTTTGGTTTCCATACGTTTATATTGTATCTTATATTAGGATTAATGCAATTTTGCTTGTTTTTACCAGATTAAATTGTCCAGAGGCTGCAATGCGCAGCTTGCAACTCGCTCGTGAGCATGCAGCAAGCCAACATGAACGGCTTGTTTATGAAGGCTGGATACTGTATGATACTGGCCACTGCGAGGAAGGATTGCAGAAAGCGGAAGCATCCATTGCAATACAGAGATCATTTGAGGCGTTCTTTCTAAAAGCTTATGCTTTGGCTGATTCGAGTCTTGAGCCATCAACCTCGGCAACAGTTGTATCGCTTCTTGAAGATGCATTACGTTGTCCCTCAGATAGACTTAGGAAGGGCCAGGTAAGATTTTTTTTTCCACCTCTTTCTCAGTTCTAATTAGCTAAACAGACCATGTATGATAAGTAGATGCTGTCCTGGTTCTGCGAGAGAGAACTAAGAGATCTCATACCAGAAATAGGTATATATACTATATAGCAAAAAAAGGTTATTGTCTTGGGCTATTGGCAAATTATGAAGTGCAACTTTGTTGGCTTTTCTTGAACTCTTGCTATTGTTTTTGTGGTATATGCATGCACATTTCTTTACTTGTCAACCGTATAGGTGGCTCTTTATGGCTTAGATCAGGTGTTGCTATACGCGCCTATACTTGTGTTCGGATGTTGAGATGTCATATTCGTTGTTGCAATAAGTAATGGGAATGGTACCCTCACCATTAAAAAATGGTTGTCCTGTTGCTCCTAACATGGCAACTCATTAACTGGTCTCTTGAGGGTACTCCAGGAGTGATTTGATTTCCTATCAAGTGGCTGGCCTCCTGTGTAAGTTAGAACATCCCATACAATTCAGGGGTACTGAGAATGGCCATTTTACCACATGGATGAGTACTGGGCTTCATTTTCAATAGCCCCAACTGAAATTCGTCATTTTTTTAGTCATAGTAGCTACATGAACGGTATGACCTGCTTTTGTGCATCGCTCCATCAACTTAAGCTACTAAATTGAACACTCTTCTTTAGCGCAGCTTGATCCATTTTTTTATATAGATGAATCTGTAATTATCTGGCCTGAAATGTTCAGAAAAAGTTCATTTAACACATATGGTTGCTTCACGTCTTATAGGCCTTGAACAACCTTGGGAGTGTTTATGTTGACTGTGGGAAGCTGGACCTGGCAGCTGAATGCTACATCAACGCCCTAAAGATTGGCCACACAAGAGCTCATCAAGGTCTTGCCAGAGTTCATTTCCTTAGGAGCAACAGAACAGGTGCATTTGAGGAAATGACCAAGCTAATAGAGAAGGCCAGGAGCAATGCGTCAGCATACGAAAAGAGGTCTGAGTACTGCGACCGGGATCTAACTAAAGCTGATTTGCAGATGGTCACCAAACTTGACCCCCTGCGGGTCTATCCCTACCGATACCGTGCTGCTGGTAAGCACTTCTTCCTGCCTAGCATGTCTAGTTTTTGGCGTGACAAAGAGAAGATACAAGCCACCAGTTTCAAAAAGGTTGAACATTGAATATAAAATTCTGGTGGCAGTAGTTCAATTTGGCAATAGGTATAGCTCATCTGTGCCCAACACCCAGATTGGGTTTGTGCTACTTTAACTAACCAACTACCAGCTCCTAACGTGAGCTGGTAAGAAGTCAATGTTGTTTGCCATGTTAGATATTGTATGCTCAACTTGATCAGCACGTGTAACAACCATATATTTCCTGAATTAGTTCATCTGTTTAATGCTTTGATGCCTGATTTGATTCTCAGTTCTGATGGACAACCACAAGGAGAAAGATGCCATCTCGGAGCTCACCAAGGCAATCGCCTTCAAGGCGGACCTCAACCTGCTCCACCTGCGTGCGGCCTTCCACGAGCATGTCGGCGACATCTCGGGAGCCCTTCGGGACTGCCACGCGGCGCTCTCGGTGGACCCTAACCACCAGGAGATGCTTGATCTTCACCACCGGGTGAACAGCCAAGAACCCTGAGCCCATTGTTGTAGATACAGGAGGGGCTCCCATAGCAAAAAACCATACCCGTGTTCGTTTTGTACCATACACAGCAAGCAAAGATCAATGTAAAGAGATAGTAGCCAGCCATTTAGGTCTTTCCCCCAAAAACCACCATTCCTTGTGTCCCTAACTAGATATATGCTGTCCATCATAGCTGTCCTATTAGTAAATTATTGGTGTCATTTTGTGACAAGCCTTTCTAATTCTATCCTTCCATCCATGTGCCCCAACCCATGTTGCCAACAAGTTTTGACTGTCACATGTGTTAAGGAAATGGAAAAGGAAATGGAGAAGTGCGTAGTGTCGCCGCAAAACTGTCAAACAGTGCTACTTTCTGATGCTATACTGATTGAACATTTCGTTGCTGGCTATTGGGTACTGATTATAAACAAAGATCATTCAGGGCAATGCCATGTTGGTGGGATTAGGACGATCTTAGTTTGAAATGTCAGTCATTACCAGCCAGAATCTGTCCAGACAGTGCATGCTGCCATGATTGGACTGAACTGAAGAGTGCATAAAGAGGCATCTGCAGTCAGTACCACGCTGAACCTCGGATTCCAATCTGCTGTTGTCCTCGAGTAACTGCAGGGAGGCTACTCGACAGCAAATGGACGGTACTGAAGACTGAAGCTGTGTGGTCCTTGATCTGTACGATATATACTGAGGTTGGTTTTTTACTCGAGCAATCTTCCGAAAACCTCTTTTGGAGCTCGGGCTACATGGTGGCCTTTAAAAAAAAATTGAAATCGACGTTTTAAAGTTTTCAAAAATCGCGAAAAAAATTCTCGGATGTGAATATTGTCGAGATCTACAATCGTGCAAATTTTCAACTCTAGATTCATTGTATTTTGGTCTGCACAAAAAAGACAAACCGGTGGATCTGGGTGGTGAACAATACACAGTCAAAATTTTGATTTTTTCACTGATTTGTCTTTTTTGTACAGACCGAAATATAACGAATTTAGAGTTAAAATTTTGCATGGTTGTAGATCTCGACAATATCTACACCCGGGATTTTTTTCATGATTTTTGAAAACTTTAAAATGTCGATTTCAAATTTTCAAAAAAAACCGGCCGCCATGTAGCTCGGCCTCTAAAAGTCCACTCTCGCAATCTTCGGACGACATATGATGAAAGAAGTGCAGGCTGGAGTGTTGTGTCCGAAAAACTCTGAAGCTTCTTTTATATCACTCTCTTCTTCCTAAATTATACTAACATGTATAGCTTGGTTAAAACTCAAAAAAGTTTTTTTTTTGCGATGATAAAACTCAAAAAAGTTTGACTTAAAACATAGTTTATTTGACTCATATTTTTGGAAGGAGTGAGCAATCTTTAGCAAGGATAGAGCTATCGTGGAATCCTAACTGTGTCACAACATTGTGTTAGCACTTCCAATTGCTCACATCACATCACCCACGTGTTCTTTCACGGTTCGTCGGCCTAACAATTCCAATGAAGATGATCTCATCACCCGTTCATACCAACAAAATGCATGGTTTCTGAAGCACAAACTTGATAGGCCTGATTAGGTAAAGGATAGGTGTACCCATCCACGCAGAAATGCTGAAAAGTATAGTCTTTTTTAGCGATGTTCCCATTGGCAAGCGTTAACAAGATCAAGGGGCAGCTCCCGTCATGGGCGTCCCCCAACTTCTGAGCTGGTTTTTGAGCGGCAAGCTTTTCCGTGAGAGCTACATGCCAGAGAATAAGAATCTGGATGAGGTCATAATAGGGTGGAGAGGATAAGAGCTTAAGCAGGTGATGGTGAGCTCTTGGATTAATGCTATGTGCTTCCCGGATACAAAAGGATTAATTCGACTGTGATATGCCGACCACTTGAAAGTTAGGTGTCATGCTGGGATTTGTGGTTATCCTCTCCTGATAGTATCTATTGATAATATTTTGTGATGATATTCTAGTTGTCGACATAGATGGCAAGCCATTTTTCTTTACCATTGTCGGCATCGCTCAGAAATCTGCGTCACGATGTTTTCCAACAAAATTGAGAACCTCGATCATTGAAACATCGAACGTTCGCATGCATTAATATTTTTGTGGGTATGCAAAAAAGGTTTCACAGATTAAAAAATATGTGTTCCTATATATTCATGTATTACCGAACAAAAGAAAAAAATGAAAAAATAGAAAAGGAAATTGTAAATAGATAAGGAAACACAAAAATTAAAAAGGAACGAAAAAACCAAAAAAGAAAGAAGCAGAATAGATCGGGAAAAAAGGAAATCATGGTTATTGGGCCACAACCCCCACACACACAACACACTACTACTAGTAGCAATAAAAGAGAAACAGTGGATGCGGCTTTTCGGTGGCACTTGGCGGGGAGTGACAGAATAAAGAGAATCTGGCCATATGGGCCTGTTTGGCGGCTGGCCAACGGGCACGGTTTTTCAGTACGCTGCGCGCATGATATAAACGGGAATAAAAAGGGTTAGGCCCACCTTTGGCGCATCATGGTAAGCACCTAATCGCGGAAGCGAGGCTTTAAGATCGGGCACGACACAACCCTTTTATCTGCGGCGGCAGGCCCGGCACGACCCAACATGGCACGCGGCCACGTGCAGGGAAGCGGGGTGCTATTGAGTCTTGCCAAGCTTGACACGACACAACACAAGACACACGAGAATATTAAAAAAAGCCCTTTTAACAGTATATTTCATTTTTAACCTGAAATTTGAACCGTTAGAGGGGTAGAATCATCCAAATTGCAGTTTTTTTGTGCTATAAATAGAGTTCCCCTCATTTTCATCTCTCATTCAACCCTCTTCTCATGGTTTATCCCAACGAGTTCCCTACCTTCGGGCCACAAGATTCCAGGATTCACATACCTGATAATGTCGATCTACATGTTTTTTCTCCTCCCATCGACAATACACGGCCTTCTCATACCCATTCCACTAGTGCACATCTATACATTACAGTAGTGATAACACTGCTTCCACTACGGCCAATGATTGAACTTTTTACAATTCAATTGTTGTTTTGTCGGGTATATTATCCCACATCT
Source organism: Poa pratensis (assembly GCA_947311845.1). Lineage (NCBI taxonomy): Eukaryota > Viridiplantae > Streptophyta > Magnoliopsida > Poales > Poaceae > Poa > Poa pratensis. The sequence continues at coordinate 64,877,045 of CAMZMU010000049.1, read as the reverse complement.
CCTTTAATGATGCTTAATATTTGATAAGTTGCTACTCACATGAAAGCATATGAAACTGATTGATTTTACGTGATGCTATTGTTGCCAAGAAAAGTAAATATTTCGAATAATGGAAATAAATTTCTATGTTGTATGCCATTGCATTTATTTTTGGAACGCAATGTTTGGTAATGTTCTCTCACTCAAGTGATGCTGTAAATAAAGATTGTTCTGGTTATTTCACTAATGTTCATGATAATTGTTTTGAAATTTACGGAAGTATGATCAAAAGAATGTTGGAGTTTAGCTGCAAAGGCCTCCTCCACCACAAACGAATAGAAATAAGAAATGAGCACATGGACAAATATTTGGTTCATCCTTTTCCTCGATCTCTTCGACACCAGCAGGGACCGTAATTTCAAGTGGCAGGACTAGGGAGTTAGCGATGTATATCAACAGCGAGAGAATTAGCTATCAGGAACATGATGATGATGTCTTCAACATATCGCAGTAGTGGCATGACCACAAGGTTACATATCAGAGTCTATTTTCAGTTTATCGAAGAATACTTGAGAAGAGAAGAACCGTTCTCATAAGTGATATGATGAAAACACTAATGACCATGAAAAATGGGGAATTGACCGACACACTACAGATAACATAGATGTGACATTCATGTTAAAAAAATCTTTACCTAGATGATGAACAACAAGAAAAATAGTAAAAAAATACTAATTTTTGTAACTTTCCTTTTTGTATTTTTTAGCAAAATATACTCTTTTTTGCTTATCAGGGTTTTTCTCCGGGAGGTGAGTTTTAGTTTTTTTTTAGGGAAAGGGGAGTTTTAGGTGAAGGTTTAACCGGGAGCTCCTATATCGCGCCCATTGGCGGCGCGGGAGGCTCTTGCCGCATGCAGCGCCCACCAATGGGCTGCAATGATGCGGTCCATACATGTGTTTTTTTATTTCCTATTTTATTTTTTAACAGAAAAAGGAAATAAAAAAGGAAGAACAAGGATATACAATTTTTAAATTTTGAACAATTTTTGAATATGAGCAAATTTTGAATTTGAAAATTTAATATGAACAAATTTTAAATTTGAATAATTTTCGAATATAAACAAACCTTGAATTGGAACAATTTTTGAATGTGAACAAAATCTTGAATTGGAACAATTTTCGTATATGAACAAAATCTTGAATATGATCAATTTTCAAATATGAACAAATTTTAGATTTGAACAATTTTCGAAACATTTTTCAAAATCTATATGAACAATTTACGTGGGTTTAAACGAGAGTGGACGTGCCGGACCCGACATTTACCGGCGTGCCCGGGCCGGGCCTGGCGGCCGACGGCCCTTTATTGAAGAGAATGTTTTGCTCGCGACACGCAACTACCCAAGCCCACCCATTTCTTCTCTTCTCCTACTCCTCCGGCGATTCGCCGATGTTCGTACCCCTCGCCGGCCACCGTGTCCTCATCCTTGTCCTCCTAGTCGAGCTCCTCGCGCCGCTTCGGTGCGCGGGGAGTCGTCCACGTGCCTCGCCGTGTACCGCGAGGGCGGCGCGCCCGCAGTGTACCAGTCCGCTCACTGCCCCCGCTGGACCATCCTCCCCGCCGGCGAGGGGATGGGGACCACAGCTCCTCCTCCCCACCACCCAGGAGGTGTCACGTGGCGGCTCACCGCGGCCGCCGCCGCTCCCAGGAGGACCGGGCCGTCTGCGCGCTCGGCATCCGCATCCCCTTCATTGGTACAATTATATTATGCTTTTATGAGCTCTGAATAAAAAATCAAAACCTCATTTTACTTCTTGTTATACTGGCATAGTGATCTTATGCTTTATGTTCATTTGTAATCTAGTTCTGGCTAATTTACTATATTATACAGACCAAATGAGGATTAAAGATGTGGATATTGGAGTGGTGGCAATATTTGATGGTCATAATGGAGCTGAGGCCAGTGAGATGGCTTCTAAGCTCTTGCTGGAGTACCTTTTGCTCCATGTTTATTTTCTTCTTGATGGTATATACTCCATCATGTTCAGAAAATCCACTGGAAAATTGACATACAAGGAAGTTACTATTCTTAACAATGTTCTTAACCTGTACAAACAGGATCAGTCCAATCACAGGGAGAGGTATGTCATTTTGTCATGTCCAATTCCGGGTGTGTTTATACTATGGAGTTTAAAATACTGTTAACAGCATGTTAATGATTATTTTGATACTTCGGTGATCTCAGAATGCTATAAAATGTTCATATGCCATTTTTGAAGAATACAAACCATTTTTCAGTCGGTAAAAAATGTTTACTGTCCTAAAAAAGTGCAGGTCTTGTTGGACATCGCCCCCTATTCTAGATCGATCATTTCACATGGAAATTCTCAAGGAGTCATTATTGAGGGCAGTTCAGGATATTGATTTAACATTCTCCAAGGAAGGTCTTGTTTTCACGCGCAAAATTTAAATTTGGTTTTCGCACTTTCGTAATAATTGAAATGGATTATCTTTGTATGTATGCAGGAAGCTTTACGGAAAAATTTCGAGTCCGGTTCAACAGCTACTGTGGTCTTGATAGCCGATGGTCAAATCATAACTGCTAATGTCGGAGATTCAAAAGCTTTTTTGTGCTCAGAAAGTCACGTTCCGTATCGTCAAAAGAGTTAGTCTTCTTTCTTCTACTATTTAAATAACTGGGCCAATTGGATGCTGCTTATTATAGATGTTTAAACACTACTACTTCTGTCCCATCACCTATATTTGTGCTGTTGCTTGCAAGTATTTTCATGCATTTCATTTTCTCCCTTCCCAGTTGTCAGGTCTCTCCAGATCCCATATTCTTCAATCACATGCAGAATACGAATTTGAAGACTATGGTTATCTGGTGAAAGTATCAAGTCATACCTACGAATGTTGTTCTGTCCTCCTTGGATCCATGTTTCTTCGAGTAATGTTCACAATAAATTGTATGAGATATGATTAGCACTGTCGGGTGATACACATCGCCTCAGTATGGGATTTGACATCCTTGTAGATCATGCCACAGTCAAATAGCAACATGGGAGAGAATAGGTGCACAATGGCTTTGTGTAAAACCATAAATCAAAATCACCATAATTTAGCAGAGGTAAGAAATGTTGAAAATCTATTAGCTTTTAACCGGAAGTTCTAAAAAATGCCATGTTGCATTCTTCATCTCTCGTCAGTACATACTTTGGTGCTACAGGGCCTAAGTTTTGCCTTCTATGTGACTACCTGGATGCACATTAGTCTTATGACATTGCCTAGCTGGCCATGTTCAATTACAAGCTTTACTCTTGGCTTATAAATATCGTTGTAGAACCATTTATGCTAGGACACCGGGTAATAGTTTAGATAGGTTGCAGTTACCGAGACCAAAATTGGTTCATGTGTCGATCGAAGATCATGAAAGGACTGTGGTAAAAGAATCTTCACTTGTAGTTGAACAGGCAATGCTCCCAGGATTACACGTTTTGCTACTTCACGCAAATGATCTGCTTGTACCTATGTTGCACTATGGAGAAACAATAATCAGAAAGCTTCCATTATATCAGGAAAACGGAGAAGAAAGAGAGACTCAAGCAATCATGAGGACTTTGCTTTGGCAAATTATGATGGACCACTATATAGTGTAAAGGAGTTAACCAAGGACCATCATCCAGATAGAGAAGATGAGAGAAGGCGTGTAGAAGCTGCTGGTGGTTATGTTATTGAGTGGGCTGGTGTATACCGCGTTAATGGTGAGCTAGCACTATCTCGAGCTATTGGTGACGTGCCTTTTAAAAGGTTAGTACACAATCTGTTTAGTTTTTCACCATCTATTTACCTACCAGTTTCCCGAGTTTTTTAAGGTATTACCATTTGTATCTTGAAGAGCAGAAAGTTACATATAACCCTATTTGCTTTTCTAGTAAGGAGTAAATTTGACCAAATTGCTACATAGTGTACAAAGTGCAAACTCTCAGAAAACTACAGATCTGGGGATCAATCAAGAACTACAAATGAATCAGTTTTATGATTATCACATAGCTACTGGTTTTAGGGTGCACCCAACATCCCGTTTCGTCTGACCATCTGGGCCCACAAGACAGCCTCTCAAAAGGGCGCACCACAGCACCAGCTACACACAGCGAGATAAAGTGATGGTCAACTGAAAATTACCCAGGAAACCAGTGAGTTGTGGGCCCAGGTTGTCATACACTCTTAAAACTGTTTTTCATGTCATACACTTGATCACGGATCTGTATTTTGTACACTAAAACTGTCGTCTCACGAAGTATACTCTCTTAGTAAATGTTGGTAGTAGAGTAATGAATTGATTAGTCACAATATTCAATTGCGGATTTACTTATAGAAGAGATATATGATCTTATTGGTTTGGAATGTTAGTGTTGTTAGTCTGTACAAGCTGGCTCTATATTATGCATGGCACATCATCCCTTTTCATTAAGAAAAATAATTAGTCTTGTATCTCCCAAACTCCTTTCCATATTCTAGTTTTTCTCTACCCCCAGCAGGCATCATGTCTTCTAAGTGTTCTTTAAGTCGATTCCATCCAACCTCCCTCTGGCAGATGCTTACCCCTATTATGTACTAGCGCCCATGGGCAGGGTTATCTGAAGAAATCGTAACAAAGCCCGATAAAAGAATGCTCAACATGTGCAGACAGTAGAAAGCGTGCATGCCGAGTTCCCCAATTCAACATGTGTAGCCTCAACATGACATCCCCCTCACTGGGTTGAATGTGGTCGACATTGTGAGAAGAGTTATCAAAGAGCCAAATAGCTACCATGCTGTTCGTTGCAAATTGTTCAGAACTAAGGAATCAACTAACTAAATACCCACTAAACAATCCTAACAAAGGGCTGCCCAACAAACCAGGCTCACAATAACTTTGAACATGTACTTGTAAATATATGCATTATCAAAACACTCTACTTCTTAGTGGTTGGTACTTTGAATCGATCCCAACAGTCATAAGAAATTTCACACGATACATCAAAGGTAACTCAAGGATGCCAATCATCTCCGATCTATCAGCCCAAGAAGAGCAGCAACTGCTTCACATCCTCATAATTTCATCTAGTTCCCCAGCTGACCAGCTTCATGTTGGTGTGGTACCCATTTTGCTCCATACTTGCTTGCTGCAACCGCTTCCAGGGCTGGAGCTAGCACTATAGCATTGGTTTCAGCTGACCCTAATGAAATTTGGCGACTTGTTCATCAATAAAAATTAGATTTGAACCCATGGTGTAAATGAAGGTTCCCGGTGCCCCATTACAACTATTGGCTGGCTTCATGCCTGACCGCTTCCACCATTGGACTCAATCCTTCCAAGCCTCTGCTTAGGATCCACCCATCAGCTGCAGGCTACTGGTGCCATGCAAACGTCTCTGAACTATGCCCTTTGCATGTGATGATGTGACACCCACATGTCTGCCTCTCTGCTAATTGGTGTTGCACCCATTTCACATGGAGTTCGGCGAGTGCCTGGTGGTGCCAGAGTTTTAGTGCGTGCAGGGTCACTTGCGGCAGAGAGTAAGCCCTCAGGGTGGGAGGAGATATGGTATTGTGGTGATTAGGGCCTAGTGGCGAACTGGCGATAGTCATCTCATTTAGGTTAGGGACTCGGAAGAGGAGTGGAGAGCAAGCAAAGAACGTCAGCTTGAAATTGAGATTGTGTAGAGCAAGGCACTGGGGCTTCACTTTTTTTTTTATTTTTTCGCGAAAACACGAAAGACTTGCGTTTCATTATATTGAAAAGGTAGAGTGTGGTTACAACCTCCTAGGAGGCAAGGGAAGCTATCAACTAGGATACAATCAATGTACATCCCAGGTGGGTGGTAAGATCACCCTAAGCCCGTGGGCACCTGCTCTAGCCCAAAGCCTAGCTTCATCTTTGATTTTGTCGACGAGGGCTTGGACAGAAGGCTGGGCATGCTCGAAGATGCAGTCGTTGCGGTGCTTCCAGATCATCCACGGCGTCAACAAGGTGATGGAGCCCAGACCTTTGCGTAGCTGCTTCGGCGTGCTCTGTTTAGCTCGTGTCCACCATTCCAGCAGCGAGCCCTCCTGGCTTGGTGCAGGGATAGTGAACCGCAACCACGCCAAGATCTCATGCCATGCCTGCCTAGCGACGGGGCACTCCAGGAGCAAATGTTGCATGGTCTCCGCCATTTGATCACATAGTGGGCGGGGGGGGGGGGGGGGGGGGGGGGGGGGGGATGCTGCAGGCCACGGCGAGCTGTCGGCGGTCCAACACCGGTCCTGATGGGCGAGCCAATGGAAGAACTTGACGCGCGGGGGTGCCCAATTTTTCCATACCAGCTTCCAAGAAGGGCAGGTTGCTGATCCTTGGAATGTCGCGGTGTAGCAGGATTTGGCGGAGTAGACTCCGTTGGCTGTCCACCTCCATATCAGCTGATCAGGCGTTTCTGTCAGTTGCGTGTACGCAATCAGGTGCCATAGTTGCAGGTACTGCCCGATTTCAGCAAGTCCCAGCACGCCGTGGATGTCGCGTGCCCACTCGCTGTTCTGCAGCCCATCAGCGACCGTCCTTGATTTGCAGCGTCGTTTAGGGACGCACTGGTAGAGCGCAGGCGCGATTTCGCTAATGGCTCGGCCGTTGATCCACCTGTCTGTCCAGAATTTCGCCGTCTTGCCATCTCCAATTGTCATGTAGGTGGAGACGAAGAACAGGTTGCGCTCGATTGCAGAGAATTGCAGGTCTCTATGCATGTCTTCCCAGTCCGAGGTGGAGAACACACGGTCCAGGTGCACTAGGGTTGGCGGTGACTGATTGTTTGACCACGTGTAGCGGCGTCCGGCGAGGTAGACCTCCTTCAGTGCGAGGTCATTGAGGAGACGCCGGAATCTGCCCATCATGCGCCTGTTTACATTGCCATTGTTCTTGTCTTCGTCGCGGTAGATGAGATTGAAGTCGCCACAGATCATCCAGGGCCTGGCAATCTGCGTGTACTATTTCTAATAGAAAAGACGTTTTAGATCCCAAGGTAATCTGAAACTAAACTCGAATTACTCGAGATGCCGCTCTTTGTACATAATCCGTGCCATGGTGAAAGTTTCAAACTATAAGAATTTATGTTTGTGGCGTGCTGCATGTGGCGTGACATTCTGATGTAGAAAATTCTCTCTGTTCCTTGATATGTTAGTTGCATAGACATGCTGAATCGTTCTGGCTCATTTTTCTTATAGGTATGGTGTAATATCGACACCTGAACTGACAGGGTGGCAGCTTCTGTCAGCAAATGATAGCTTTCTTATTGCCTCATCTGACGGTGTCTTTGAGAAAATGACTATGCAAGATGTTTGCGACATGATGTTGCATGCAAAGCTTGGTGTGAACCGGGACTTTGAATCCTGTGCTGTTGCTCAGCAGAATTTGGCGGATTATTTAGTTCATCTTGCTTTACAGAAAGGCACAACAGATAATGTAGCAGCTGTGGTTGTTCCTTTGGGATCTCCTAGTAGCTCTGGAGCTACAATAGAAGATTGGCACCATCTTGAAGAAAACTCCAGGACATCTATTTTGCCTTTACAGGCCATTCCGTACCAACATAAGTCTGGTAGGCTCAGTGTCTGATTACTTGTATTTGTTAATTGCAGCTAGTCGGTAAATTGTACATTATCATTTTATTTGAAAGAATTTGTGTTTTAATTGATTTTAACTGATTACAGATGACTAATAATTTTCTAGTTTTGTTGGTTTTGTTATCATTTGGGTTCAAGTTTCCTTTCAATCTTAAGCTGATTGAAGTTTGCATGATAGTCAGTTCCGTATTATTGATATGTTGGACACCCAAAATGGGCATACCGAGTACGAGGGGAAAATGCCACACCTTATTCTGTGATGTTATCCTCTTCCTGCGCTGCCCTGTTGCTTCATGTTGTTCCATTCAAGTGATTGTCCGTTATATAAGTATTAGAGAACTAAGTATTAGAGAACTGCATGGGTCCTATGAATCTAAAATTCTAATTTTGTTCACATCTATTAATCATTAACCTACCCATTAAACTTTGTTGCTTGACTTACTGCACTCAAACGCAGTTTAAGGTCTCCTGTGAAGTCCTTAGTTTTGCACTTTTGCTGACATGTATTTTCATGTGTTGCAGATGATGGAGTTAGTTCAGCTGTTATTGAAATGGAGTATTTCAAGCGCTCATCAACAAAGTTCCAGAGGTTCTTGGTATGTGGGAAATGTATCATGTCACTCTTTGTCTTGAAAGTTAGATATACCAATTAAAACAAAGGGGTTGTACAATACACGTTCCGTGTGAATGTAGAATATGTTTCACTTAGTATGTTAACGTTCTGCATGAACTTGAAGTCTTTGACAAAAAGCCCTAGCTTCATTCGTACCGTCCTTTATTAAGCTACATGTTCAATGTCTGTTGGAGTGTATTGAAGAATCTCTTATTCTATTTATAGTATTTCTGCTTGATCTGGGAATAGGTTGATGCAAAACTGAAGAAACTGGGCTGTTTCTACTTATCTGAGAGTCTTGATGAAGATATGGACTATATATTTAGGGTACCAGAGGATTATCAGCATGAAGGAGTTCGCGATTTCAATCACATGCCAACTGAAAACGTGTTATCTTCTGATGGTGAGTTACCTGTTTTAGGATGCTCGTGTGTGATGTCCTTTTCAGGAACAAGGTCCTTTGTTTTCCTTTTCTTTGGAGGGGGTTAGCTTGTTGGAGGGTGTAGGCCCTGTTTGGTTGATGCCTACCCAGGCGACACTTTCTATGCCAAATGTGTGGCACGCCACAACTTTTGTGGTGATCAAATTGCTCGCCACACTTGTGGCAAGACTTGGCAACAAATCGTGTGTATGACATGAGTAAGAGAGCGTGGCATGCCTAACATGTGGCGTGGCATGGTTTGGCTTCAGTGCAAACAGGCCCGTATTCTTGTTTAAATGGCTTACCATCAAGTCTTGCTGTCTTGGTATGAGGCTTGATAGTTTATATATTGATTTGCGTATCTTTGAGAGAAAAAAACATATAAAATCCTTTCTACACATCTGTCGTTTACCCATATTTTAGTGTGGGTGAGAGAGACGTGAACTGCTGATGTAATTCTTGTTAATGTTTTCTATCTCGCTCATGCCCTCAGTTGTCATTTCCCTCCTACATTTGGGTACAGGAAATCTTGAAAAATACAAGGACAGAAACATTTGCTGGTACCTTGGCCATCAAGATGAGGAAATGGGACGGTGTAGTAGTCCTGAAGGGTTTGCAAATTACTTTGGCTTGCTTGACTCTGTTTCGCATAATAGCAAATCGAACAGTTCACATTCATTTGGCTACAAGATAGCTGACATCAGGTACCATTTCTATTGCTGAGCAACTTCCTGATTACCCTTTGACAGCAGTTGTAGATGTTTACTGAAGTTTAGATTATTTGGCGTAATTACCTTCTATTGTCATGCTTCACATCACTTTAGGATCATCTAAATGTACCACCCAGCTCATGTTTTGTATTACTTTATAACCTATATTCTGATTATCGCTGTATTTTGTCATGAATGTACCATTGGGTGAAATGAAGAATTAGGACAAAATAAATAGAAGGCTTACTCGCAACAGTGACTTCTTATGGCACAGTTTATTGGTCAAATGATTTGTAAGGATATAGTTTGAGAAGAGCTGCTGGAGATTGATTTTCTCCATTGAAGTTAATTTCCTTACATTACATCAAGTAGCATATATAATGTCACTCTTTCTTTGTGAACTACAGTGGTTACACATATGGTCATTTTCATGCTAATATCAAGTCATGTACCCATAAATAAATGTGAGTTTTTCTTTTTTTAACAATTTCAGGTACAAGCTGAAGAGAAGATTTGATCGTGGTTCATATGGTGAAGTCTGGTTGGCTTTTCGCTGGAATTGCTCTGATGATGCAGATGTACACAAAGATTTTTCCCACTTTAGCACTATACTTAAACCTGACTCATATAATTGCACAAGTTCAAACACAACCTCGTCATCTGATGAAAATCATGTCTCAGACATAATCGATGGTGATTTATTCATATTGAAGCGCATAATGGTAAGCCAAGTCTTTCCAGTCAACTTCTGCCATTCTATCATCTAGTCCCATCATCCAGTATTAGATGTGAAGTTCGTGATTCTGCAAGATGTGTTTAAAATGCTGGTTTCTTACATGCTTGCTGTGGTCAAATGCTCATATAGTCATATTGCGCATCACTAGTACTTAGGAATTTTCTTCTGTTACATGTGATACATTTAAGAGCAACTTAGATTTCCGAAAATCAGGGAGTTAGATGCTAGAAAACCTTATCATCCTATCTTTTCTTGACTCTGAGCTTGGAAACTGCAGGTTGAAAGGGGAAATGCTGCTTACTTGAGTGGATTGCGTGAGAAGTATTTTGGACAATTATTTTCAAATGCTTCAAAAACTCTTGAAGGTTTGTCAAGTATGGAATCATCATCTACAACGCTTTCGGTGGACATGCATTTCATTGAGTATACGTTCCCAGAACAGAACATTTCAGCTATTGAGGAATCACTGAAGCATGTGGCTAGGTTTATAGAATCTTTTGAATCAGAATCAAAGGAAATATGGCTTGTGTACCGAAATGAAGGCAAATCATTATCGAAACTGATATACGCAGCTGAAGAAACAAAGTTAGTTACTGGTAATGATAATGAGAGGGTCAGACATATTCAAGTTCTGCAACCATCAAAGTGGTGGTATTGGTTAAGGACAACTAAAGCTGGACAAAGGCAAATGCAGGACCTCTTATGGCAGCTGGTATGCTTATGCGAATCTTTATGGTTCTATAAATCGAACTCCTTAGGCGCCTCTCAGTCTCTCACATAGTTTATTGTATTTTGATCATTTTTAAAATTGAATTTAAAATTACAAATTTCTAACATACTTTGTTATACTCCCTCCGATCCAAAATAAGTATCGCAGTTTTGAACTGGGGTTAGTTCAAAACTGCGACAGTTATTATGGATCGGAGGTACTCCCTCCGGTCCGCAAAAACTGTCGCAGAGACGGTACTAGCGTAGTAAAAAATGTATACGGACTAGCGACACTAATTTCGGATCAGAGGGAGTAGTATTTTTTATCTTGTTAAATCTAAAATTAGAAGGAAGAAACATTTTATTAGGATGCTGGCTTGTTTTTTTATAGAAGTTAATTCATTGATATTTGCTTCTTTTTCAGCTGATGGGTTTAAAGGCTTGTCATGATCGTAATATCACTCACAGAGATATTAAACCTGGTACAATGCTATTGACTTGTACTCTCTAGTTCACTACCACACTAATTGAACCAAACATTGTCCGCATCTTCCCATCATTTTTCCATAGACATATTCTATCAACTAGCTGTGCAGCTAACATGATTTGTGTTATGCCTTGAAGAGAACATGATCATCTGCTTTGAGGATTTGGAGACTGGAAAATGTTTAAGAGAGATTCCATCTGAAGCAAAGGAAAACAAGTTGAACATGTAAGAACAAAGATTTACTCTATGGGATGTACCTTTTACAGTTAGCCAGAGCTTGTTTATCTTTGTACTTAGATTTTTAATATTTCTTGATAGTTGGATGCCAAAATTCTAACAACATTCAGATAGCTGAGATCAGTTGTAGAGCCGCGTATGTAAGTCCCACATAATTTTTGCAAAGCACCTTACATTTTGTAGGAAATTACCAAAAATTCAAAAGTTTCTAATAGTAGTACAACGTTTATATATTTTTTATCTCATATGTACTCCAGTCTAGCTCCAGCTCTGCCGTAAAAATACATACATTGGTCAAGTATTCTTGAATAAAGATAAATTAGAAATCAACAATGGTAAACATTTTTGCTTGTCATTTGCCAACAAGTCGCTAAGGCCCATAAAATAAAAGGTTCCGCATTCTTCTACCACTAATTACTGACTTCTTGTATGCAGGCGTCTTATTGACTTTGGCAGTGCCATTGATGATTTCACTTTGAAGCATCTTTATGGTTCAGGGCCTACTCGGTGTGTGATCATTGTTCTTAATATTCTTCCTTTTAGCATTTTGTAGAGCATATATTTGTGAGGTTTTTGGACTTTAATCACTAAACTCGTGATCTATTTTTATTTTCTACTAGATGTTGCAGTTTCGAAAATTATTATCACTTCTATTATTAAGTTGCTCTTAAATGTTTCTTTTTTATCTCCTAGGGGATCAATCTCTAACTCAACTTTAACTTTTACATAGTCATATTTCTTGAAGTCTTGACCGTCCAGGATGTTTTATGTTTTAGGTTTGAACAATGTAGCATGTATTATTGAGTTGGCATATATAAGGTCGTGCTTTATGAGCTTACTATAATTCCTCGGATTCAATTTGGACTTAGATCTTTCATTCGAACATGTTGAGAATAAATATATGAAAATTGGAAATTTTGTATCTAAAGGTTCTTTTGGTACTGAATTTATCTTTTACAACTTCAATGAACCAAGCCGTGATAATTTTTTCGAAGGGCTAGTACGGGGCTGGATTCAAAACTGAAGCATGTAAATTGTAGGACTTGCAGGATTTATGAATTCCGTAACAAGTTTGTGAGTTCTTACTTTTATTTTTCTTTAAGTCATTCTTTATTATTTACCTATCATGTTTAGGCCAATGGTTCATTTTGGAGTAGGTTCTTTTTTCTGTCAACTTGCATGCTTTTCCTTTTAATTAATGGACATGTTTGATGCTGAACTACAACATTTTGTTTAAGAAAGAGGCGTGCTTTACTAAAGATTTGAACCCACACTTTGGACAATAGTTGGCTGTCAATTTACTGTCCAGCACTCTTTTGGCAGTTTGTAGAATGCTAGGCTGTACATGGTGCAACATGCTTGTTCTTGAACATGATAATATTCTGCATGATCCTACGTTCTGTTCTTTCAATCCATTCTAATCCAATTTTGGAACTCAATTCCAGGTCTGAACAGACTTTTGAGTACACTCCTCCAGAGGCACTCCTTAATTCAAGCTGGTATCAGGAATCAAAAAGTGCAAGACTGAAGTATATCTCTATCCTCTTTTTGTTTTACTTCTGCAAATGCTTCCTTGTGCCAGGATTATCGGCTCACAGCTACACTGAAGGTCATTGATATTTGTATTTTGCTGTTTACAGGTATGATATTTGGAGTGTTGGAGTTGTCATGCTGGAGTTGATAGTTGGTTCTCCACATGTTTTCCAGATAAGTGACCATGCACGTATTTTAATGGATCAGCGCCTTGAAGGGTGGAGTGAGCAAACAAAGGAACTTGCATACAAGTGAGACACAGTTTTTTTTTTTTTGTGAGTTATGAAGTCTATTCCTGGATTAGCAAAGCTGTTACAGTTTGCCTTGGTTCTAGTGACATGCCTAAGAAATCAAAGATGCTCAGTGTAAATGAAATAATATGAAACATATGTTTGTCTCCTTGTTCTTGGGATATCCTAAAGATAAACCAATCAATGTTTTCTCTTAAGCCAACATAAGAAATCGACGCTCTAAACTGAAGTGCATGATTAAAGTGGAATTCAAATTTTCTGGAAATTTGACCTTCCACACTGAAAACTACAAGCTTTTGTTTTTTAACTATATACGTAGCAGCTTACCAAAAAAATATAGTGTGAACATATCACGGTGCCATGATGAAATTTGTCTGCTTTGGGGCTCTGCTCAACCATTATTGTCAAGTTACTTGATTAACTGGAATTATGAATTATGGTCTTTCCATGTTATCTCTGTAGTAGTAGTTATATTCAAGAGTAAACTGTTTGCCATATCATTTCTTCTGTCTTATTATGATAGGTTAAGATCTTACATGGAACTGTGCATTTTAGTGCCGGGAATTTCCTCACAACATCAAGGCAGCAGTAACTCAGAACGGGTGATTCTACTAACTGCATTATCTATTGATTAACTTCTAATGTTCCTGTGCAAGATATATGCAGACCTGCTTATATATCCTTTATTGCTTGCATTGATCTACCATGTTATTAGGAGTTTATTGCTTTAGTCTAACATTCCAGATCATGTGTTTATTTATTTGTTTGTTTAAGGGGCACGCTGGGTTAGCTTCTTGGAAATGCTCCGAGGAATCATTTGCCCGTCAAGTGAAGATCCGAGATCCTCTGAAAATGGGGTTGGAATTATTTTCTTTCCATCATTTTCTGCAAACCCAGGTTATTCATAGTATCGTATCTAATTGTTCCACATTGCTAATGTGTTCCAGCTTTCCCAATTTGTGGGCATTGCGACTAGCACGCCAGCTACTAGTGTGGCATCATGTAAGTTCCTTGAACCCAGTTATGCAAAAAGGAGGTGTTCTTGTACCCTTATTTTTTATATAATCCACCAATTATGAATTGGTGATGTGGAATAGTGGCTAAGAGCCTAAGACACCGTAACAGTTTTGAAATTTCTCTGTCAGGAAAGTTCCGGTAAAAAACCTCATTAATGTGGGGTGACCAGGCTATACATGACCCGCTTTCTGTTCCTATTAAACTTGAGGTGAACCATGTTAAAAGTTCCGGTAAAAAACCTCATTAATTGGGGGTGATCAGGCTATGCATGACCCGCTTTCTGTTCCTATTAAACTTGAGACGAACCATGTTAAACCATAATTTGCTTGTCCATGTCTTGTTATTTAATTAGTTCTCAGTTTTACTTTCACCATTGTCTTCATTTCCCTTGATGCAGTTCCATTTCTCTTTTCTGCAGGAGGACCGCCTAAGCGTTGATGAAGCATTGAACCATCCTTACTTCCAAGAGCCACCATAATCAATATAGTTGATAACAAGATCTAATCAGACATATTCTCTAACAGGTCTTTCAAGTTTAACTAATAACTAGTATCCATTCGGCGAGTTTGTTCAATGGAATTGTTGATCATGTGTAGATATCCATCAGATGCTGTACGTATCACACAAATCTTGTTAAATGGTGTAGATAGTTGTATAGTAGATTAATATTGTATAGGTAGATCCAAAACGAGTGCAAGGAATCTGGAAGGTGTATTTGAGGACTTCAAGATGTTCACCCGTAAAAACTTTGTTGGGGTGAAGAAAAAAGCCACCGAAGCTCCCCTCCCGTGCCTCGACGTCGAGTATGGCCGAACCCAGGAGCGTCACGGCACCACATGGGCAGAGATAGCGCGAACCTCGCCACTGGAGCTCCTCTCCCAACTCTCGTTTTCGTTCCTCTGGCCTGAAACAAAGTGCTGTGCCCCGACAGTGCTTGCTTGAGGGACCTTGGATAACCCATGGATGCCCTGCACCCATGAACAGGCGATAAGCGCCCCCCCCCCCCCCACCCATAGTTGGGCGGCAGCATCCTGACCCCAGTCCAGCGAGGACCGCAGAGCCGCCGACGAAGGACGCTGCTCTTCATCAGACATGGCAGTAGCTGACTAGCTGGCAGGTATTTTGTTTTGGGATGCGGTTGCCTCGACTTCCGTTCTCCGGCGACAATGAGGGAGCAACAGGAGGTTGGGACGTCGTGGAGATATAGCAGAACAGCGTTGGTGTGGCGTCTTCATGCTCCTGCCCACATCAACATTTTGTTCCGCCACTAGTACAGATCAGACAATCCCATACGGTCAAAATCGGTCATCACATACGATTTATGGATCCGTCGCTATCCATGGGTGAGCGATGGGTTGAAGATCGCACACGGACCAACAAGACGTGTATGATAGTTCTTCAAACATCGTAGACAACGCTATTTACTAAATCGTGTGCGATGGCTCATATTATCACACACGGTTATCGGTTTACTTATAATGGCACAGCTTTAGTAAGGTCTTTCGTTTGTGTTTAACAACTTATCGCACACGTTTATCCTAGTGCTAGTCGTGTGTTTAATGAACCATCGCACACGTTTAGAATTTTCAGACCATACCTGTAGGCTTTCATTTCATATTCATACACAGTGTGGCAAATATCAAGAACAAGCATCATCCAGTAGCAAATCTCCTTCTTGTTTCATTCATTTCACATTTCATATTCATACATTGTGACAAAAGTATCAATTGCTAGCTATATAAATGTGAAAACTACCCAAAAGAAGAAAAAACTTTTCTTGGTTACGTTTTTTCTTGAATGCGAAAGATAGAATGAAGGTGGACATTTCTTCCAATCTGCTCATCATCGTCCTGCAGAAGATATCACTTGCCACTCGATTCAAAAGAAGGATAATTCAGAATTTCCTTTTCCTTATTTGAGGAGGAAGGATATTTGAGAAATTTTCTTATCCTTCTTTGACATTTGCCAATCTCTCAAGGTAAGGTGCATCACGTTGAGCAATACTTGCAAGTATTCTCAAAGGGCCTGCATGTTTCGTGCATAAAACTCATTAAACCGCGAATGTAGAAACAATGAAAACAGTGCAAATCAAAATGCTTGTTCACTTACATGGACAAAAGAAGGTAGAGGAATGTGGTGAAGCTGGACTAGCCCGCAAGGATCTTATTCACCAACTAGATACAGGGCAAAACCCTCGCCCCCTTCTTTTTTTTTTGTATAGTGCCACCAAAATATGATCCCTATTACACAAGTATAAAATGACAAATGTTTTATCAAATCCCTTTTGATTAAGAATTTTTATTGTGACAAGATCATATATAAAGAATAAACAAGATCTAGCAGTACCACCAATAAAGAAGATCTAACTGAACCAGCCTATTAAACAAAGATGCAACATAATCGAACAGAACAAAGATCTAATAGTACCACCCCAATAAAGAAGTAATAACAAGATATTTTAACGGATCCGGCATCTAGCAGATCCGGCCTTGCTAGTGCATAGCCAACCAAATTCGAACCCTAATTGTGTATCCTGAGTTACGTAGAAGTGGAGCATGATCCAAGGGAGACTCGATACGTACAAGAGCACGTAATGTGACCAACGGGTATTTTGTTTCCCATTTGTATCCATACACAATCAAACTTTTCGTATGTTGGCATAAGCGATTATTAGCCCGAGTAAAATATCGTCCTCACATCATAACCTCTCTAAGATCCAAGCTATCTGTAAGAGAGTTGAATAAGAAAGTCCAATGTGAAACAAAACGGTCGTTATTTTTCTCATGCTGAAATTATTCTTGGTAAGATTAACCAGCTCGGTCATGCTCATGCTGGGTTGCAACATACACGGTTGTAAGCTCCATGTAAAATAGGCCAATGCGAATCAAAACGATCGTTGTTTTTCTCATGCTGAAATCTCACCATGCATATTAAAATCTCCACATAAGAGAAATCTAAATACCCTAATATGTTTATTTATTAACAAGTATTTTAGACTTTCTCCACCAGCTGCATGTCCACCAGCCGTTCTAAAAGCAGGTTGCCAAACAGAATTTTTACATTCCACCCAGCTCCAGCTGCTTCTCAGAACCCACCAGTTCCAGCTGCTTTTCATTGAGATGTATCTCAAACAGACATGCACTTAGTAGGATTAACCGGCTCACTCATGTTGAGTTGCACCGTACACGTTAGTAACCTCCATATAAAATTGTTGGCCTTATTCCGAAAATGGAATTTAATATAAAATTTACCATCCGAAAGGACGATCAAGTCCGCGGAGAGAGATAATGCCACACTTAATTATAGCTCATTCTTTTTTTTTTTTTTTCACTCTTCCAAATAAATCGATAAATTGATGACAGGACGAGAGATGAAACCAGCCAAGATATCATACCAGCATGAGCATCCCGACACAATGAAAAATGAAAGATGGACATAGACGAGTACATGACTACTCCATTATGACTGGCCTCAGCACTTTGAAAGACCAACTACTAACTCCATTATGAATAATAGCTTTTCTTTGGAGGGCTGATTATGACTGCAGCTGAAATGTTCCTAATTAAGCATCTACTCTTTTCCCAGTCTTGAGATTCTTTGGAGGCTGCCTCGGCACGGACCGGAGCTGCACCGAGTTCTCGAAGCAATGGTGGAAGCCAAAATGTGGGTACCGCTCGTACCACGTCTCCTGCGGCTCGTGCGTGTCCCAGTGCTCGCCGCTGCTGCTCCTTCCATACTTGTGCACCCAGCCAGAACCGTTGTGCCCCTCGCCCCAAGTGCGGTTCCACCGGTCTCCGTATTTGCCTTCCCACCAGGTCTCACCCTGCTTCACTCCTTGCCCGTCTGGGTTGAAATGCTCGTCCCACTTGTCGCCCCACTTCGACCACCCATCGCCCTCTGAGCGCTCGGCCCATTTGTCGGTGTATTTCACGCTTCCACCGCTGCCATCATACGTCTCACCCCACCTGCAGATGATGAAATTGTGATTTCCAGCAATATAGGCTTAAAAACAATTTATCCATAAACAACCTACATAGTTGTTGTATGATAAATGGCATTCGAGCAGAATGCTATGTGTGCTGAAATATTTGTTTTCATTTTAATGTGCAGGGAGAAACATTCAATCAGGCAAAGCATTGAAAGTTACTGAGTAACTCTTATCGTACCTTTCATGCCAAACATGAGCATGACCAACATCCAACGGCGTATTTGGATCCAAGCTGCACCACTTATCAGCCGATTTTTCAGCTTTGCCGCTTGAATCGTATTGTTCCCACCATTGCTCTTGCCACTGCTCCCCTTTGCCATTCTTTCCCCACTTGTCTGCAGTCTTCTCCATATGCATAAGCCCAGATGTGAAATCCTGATATAATTCAAAATGCAGCCGCTTGATTAGAAATTCAGTTTGCATTTTTCTGAGTTCAGTTAGCACATATTGCCATATTTTATTTCTAACAATTGAGAAAGAACCGTATGTACACTTGTAAGTCTATAATATGACATTCTGGAGTCACATGTGTATATGTGAATGACATATAATTTCACAGATGAATCTCATGCTCGCTCCTACAAGGTCATAATGAATGCTGCACTGTGATGTGACTTGAGCAGGCCACATTTGAAATATTACATCCACTAGTTTAGAATAAAATTGTAAATTTTGCGCATACCACACAGTGAGCAGATAATATTAACGAACAGAGAAAAATTTACCTGCCACATAGACTCCTTCCAGTATTCCCGCCAAACATTGCCTCTAGCATCACGACCGGACTTCTCCGAACCTAACTCCTTATGATCAAACCGGTCTGAAGCCTCCCAATACTTGTCTTCAAATTCAACTGCTCCATCAGCACTGACTCCCCTAATTACAGTCCACTTACAAACAACCCCATCAGGCCTCTGTTCAACACCGGTCTCCTTCCACCACTTCGAACCATCTGGATCGACCCCATGAGATGACTCCTCATCACTTGTACTAAGAGCTCTAGTCACCTCAGCGGCATTTTTTGAAAATTGTGTTTCAAATGCCTCCTCTGCTTCCGCAGCTGGCTTGGGCTCGGAATCCACATTTTCAGGCTCAGCAAATGACTGGAAGGGCGGAAGAGATCGATCTTCCTTCTTCTCGAAGAAAGAGGTCACGAATGGTAGTGACAAAAAGTCTGCTGACCTTTCCTTTTCCATCAACAAATCAGGTTGACTGGAAAAAGAGTCCACTTTCTTTGATGGTTTTAAATCAGTATTGCTTTCTCCCAGTTCGGTACTATTTTCTACTGGTGGTAACCATGACCAAAAATCCGGACCAGGAGTACCAAGCTTGGAACTTGCCTGCTTGGAAGTTGATGAATTCCCAGAGTTTTGCCCTGAGTAAATAAAAGTACTGGTGTCACAGCAGAATCATAACTTTACCGGAGTATTTCTTTATAAGTATAACTTTGCAGCAAAAACATCCCAACAATACTAGAGATATCATTCATGTATAACAAATACAACAGCCTTCTTGCAACTTAAAACCAATAATGTCATGGAAGTGCACAAAACCTACATTTCTCAAAAATAGAAGTTAACATAAACTATGATCTTAATACCTAAAATCCGTACTGTCAGTGGCGGAGCCAGCACCTGGCGAGCGCGGGCGGCTGCCCGGGCTCCGTCGGTGCATCTCCTTGGAAGTCTAGTAGACAACGTTTGTTCAGCTAAGAGCATTTGGCAAAAGCTGACCAACGTGGCTTCACTTTGGTCTTGCCCAGCTCCAAGAATGGGCTAGCTCCAGCACTGAATACAATGTTAAGTATAACTTCTATTTGGCAGGGAATGTTAGTATAACTTGTTTCGTCAACCACACCAGCCTTCAAAATATCATGGGTCTCTTTTCTTTAGTCAAGTCTCTCATATAGGATTTAGAAGTAGTACAGACAGAATATTTTGTTTTTTTGTACATCGAGGACTGCTAATCAATATTTTGGTGTCCTGATATTTGCTTGCTACAGCAGGACACAAGTCATCAGGGGCAATCAGTACTGCACTTATGCCAAAAAAAAAACAAATCAGCAATGCAGCACTACACTAGGCCCCAAATACAAGAAAATTCATACAACTATGTAGTAAAATCAAGAGGGATATTCATATCTGGTAACAGCATTACTTTACCTAGAGAGGATCGAATCAATTGAAGACACTTCTGAATATGCATAGTCCTTTTGTATCAATTGTTGAGAATTTTCCAAATTACGTCATGATACACAATATGCTTGTCGATTGCCGATGTGCCTTATTTTAGAAGAATGGTTATGCAGACATGGGTCTAGTTTTTGTACCCATCATCACAAAGATAGTGGGACACTTGAAAGAATCGTGTAGTTTTTAATTAACTAATTCCTACTATCCAAGTAGGCATTGATGCAACTGAACAAGATAGTGGGCACCTGTGTCAGTGTGTGCTATTCTTTTCTTCTTCTTTTTTGCGGAAAACGAAGCACTCGACAGAAATACCCGTCATTTTCCCCCAAATTTTAACTGCAATTACTGTTTCACTTTAAAGTTCATTGGATTTATGGTTCGTACCCATTATCTGTTTATGCCAATTTCTTTGAACTACCTTTGGAGTATATGTCAGACAAAAAGGACACATCTTTTACGCAAAACACGAAACTAGTGCTACGTTCACGAGAAGTAGCAGCAGTAATCTTTAAGCAAGTCCCACGTGCGCCCGGTAACCGTACCTTTCGCCGACTGCGACGCCACCGGCGCAGGCGGTGCCGCGTCCGCCAGGGAACCCCGATCCTCCGATCCCTTCGCAGCCTTGCGCGAACCCGAACCGTTGCCCGATGCCGTCACGTCCGTGGTCGTCGCCGGCTTTTGCGTCTCCGGCTGCGGCTGGGGGCGTTCTGCTGCGGCGGCTCCTTGAGCACTGCCCGCGCGGCGGCGAGGGCCGCGGCGGCGCGGTCGATGACCTGGGTGCGCTGCACGCGGTCGCGCTCCTCCCGCGGCACCCGCAGCATCTCCTCGAACCGCGCCGTCCTGCGCTCCACGTCCGCCGGCGGGGGGCCTCCGCCTCGGCAGGCGGCGGGGACGCCTGGAGGCGGTACGCGAGCTCCGCGGACCGCCGCTCCCGCTCCACCGCCTTCTTCCACATGTCGAGGTACGACGGGCCCCCGCCTCGGGCGCCATCCCCGGAAGAAACCGCGCGGACGACGACGACGCCGCGGCGGCCGAGGGGGAGGAGGAGTAGGCGGTGGGAGTTCCCGCGGCCGTGTGGTCGGTGGAGGCGGGGAGCGAAGGGGGTGATGGGGCGGAACTGGTCGCCATTGCCGTTCTCCTGGGCTTGGACTCCGGCCGAGTGGAGTGGAGAGATCAGAGGAGTCGAGAAGTGTGTGCGAGAGTGTGGAGGAGAAGGAGATGGCAGACCCGCGGCGTCCAGGTGGCTCTGCGGGTCGCTCTCAGCCGTTGGCTGAATGGACGGGCCGGAAAAGCCCTTGGCATTGAATAAATCCTGGTGGGACCACCCTAGCACCGATTCTGCTGGAAGAACGGTAAGTTCGAAAACGGATTTTATGACCAGCTCAGGTTCGCTTCACGGCGTATTGGCGTGACGCGACGTGAACCGCTTGTCCCGCGTGCCTGTTTGGCGCGACGCGATGTAAATCTCCAGTCTGTGCTCTGGTGGCTTTCGTACTAGTCCCTCCATTTCGAATGCAGATTTGTGGCGGGTGCAAAAAAATGAAAAATTTATATTTGATTTTGAAAATTTTGAAATATGTTTTATACATACACATGTTTTCTAGTACTATATGAAAAATTTCGGAGCCAAAGTAATCGTATTCCAAACTTTATAACAAATTGTGGACACATCACACAAGAAAGACATTGGCCCCCTTCTTTTCAGCTTATTTTCCAGCTTCTCCCAGAAGCTACCCTCCATCAGCTTCTCCCAGAATTTCGTTTTTGAGAAGCTGATGGAGGGTAGCTTCTGGGAGAATCTGAAAAATAAGCTAAAAAAAAGGGGCCATTATTGTTAGCCGCCCCCCCCCCCCCCCCCCCCCCCCTTCCTTTTTTGTGTAGCCTAAAAAACATTTTGAATACTCCCTCTGGTCCGTAAAAAGTGACGCTAGCTGTACATAGAGTTTGTGCACGACAAGGTCATTCCTAGCAACATTTCTATTGGATCGGAGGGGGTATGAAACTTATGTGTACATACATAATGTGTATATTGACTTGTATACAAAATTTTAAATTCTTTTGAGATCTAGAAATATGAATATGGTTTTCAAGTTTTTTAAAATTGAGTAGAGTGAGCTCGGGAGACACTAACACTTTCCGCCTCATTTCGTTTTACTCTACCTATAATTTTTTCCTATTTTCTCAAATTATTCGATGTTCTCTTGATTTTTTAGCGCCTTTATCTTTCTGGAACATTACTCCCACTGCATGGAATTTACTCCTCCCAAACCTAGGTTTCAAATTGCTTGTATTCTGTAGATTTGTAGTGCTAGTTCCTAATGAGAAACCAATCATTCCCACCTACTCGCCTCGGTGTCTTGTGCATATGAGTCTGCCTATTCTCCCCGACACCCACAAAGACCTCGGCTGCCTGGTATGGGATGCCTTTAGGAACGCAAGTGTCCATGGACGTCCCCCCTCGCTACGACAGTCACTCTCTTGCTCTACATTGTCTGGAAAATTAGGAACCACAAGGTCATCAACGGCGATAATACGTCCATGCAGGAGTTCTTCCATATGGCGCTTCAACACGGGTTGTGCATTCCCATCGTCCAGACTGTGCCCCCTTCTCTCCTGCTTCTGATCATGTTGAGTGTAATCCCCCCCCCCCCCCCCCCCACCACACACACACCTCCAAAGTTTAGGTGGTCCTTGCCCTCCGTGTTGCCTCTTAAAAGGCGGAATACGTGGGTACAAAATTCGTAGGTGCATCTTGCCCCCATGTGTGGTTTTTATAATTAATGACAACCCTATGGGCTACTATTTGAATTGAGTTATAATTGTAAAGTGTGTCCATAGGCAATGCTTGAAGACCATATGTTGGTTTCAAGGTTGAGAACTCTAACTTCAAAATCACTGAGGGATCATATGCTTGAAGCTTTGCGTCTATTCCTTGGCATTGGATATGTGAAGATGTACCTAAGTGCGAAAAGTGCTTTTGGAGCAAGGGTTCCATGGTGCACATTTTTTGAAACAAAAATCGACATTTAAAGTTTCAAAAATCTGGAAAAAATATTAGATGTTGACAATGACATATTTTATGGTTTTGCATATTTTTAACCTGAAATGGTTTTGTATTGCGGTCTACAAGAAAAGACAAATCCTGACAAATCTGAAAAAGTTTGAATTTTCACCGTTCACATCTCAGATCCAGAAATTTGTCATTCTTACACAGATCAAAATACTGTATATTTTGCACTGATGTTTTGCACACTGGTGAAAATAATCATGTTCTACTTCTATGATTTTTTTCACAATTTTTGAAACTTAGAAACATCTTTTTGATTTTTTACAAAAAAGAGCTCTGTGGAGCTCGTCCTCCAAATCACCGCACTCTACCTAAGTGAGGCTTTCCCATAATGGAGTATGGGGGCGCAATTTGTGAGTCTTTGCTAAGCAAGCACAATCAAGAAAGATGTTCCAACTTGACACATACATTATCGTTTTTATCAAGCTCAAGTGGAATATGCAAAAGCAAATGTACGACCTTGATAAGTTTTCTATTTTGCGGTCTCAAGGTGGTTGTTGGGTGACCAGGTTATAGGGTCGATAACCGTGTACTGTCAAGGGGGTTCTTGGGTGAGTAGCTTGATCCCATCCTTCATAGAGAGTTCAAACCTTTGCATCATTGAAATTATATTGCTTGGTTCTTATTTGGATTTTCTCAACGTGAAGTTTTAGAGCTTGTAGATATATTTAAGACAAGCTCAATTATATCAAAAATGGATTTTGTATGTAAAACTGGTTGTGTTTTTGGTGATAAAGGTTTTACCGGTTCTTCATTTAAAACGAGGTCAAACCTTTCTGCTTACTTCTTTGTAGACATTTGGTGTTTCTCCATATGAAGTGTTAGAGCTTGTTGTTAGCTTCAAAACAAGCCCAAAATCATTTAAAATGGAGTTTGCATGAGTAAGATATCACATTTTTTGTGAAGGGTATGACTGTAATTTTGGTACCGCAGACGTCCGTATTTTGGCCACATTTGGTCCTGCCTGGAGCGGTCAAACCATGGTCGAATCGCAGACGACCGCATTTTCTGCATGAGACTATAACAGGCAGATTTCTTGGGCACATATTTAAGGGGTCTTCTTCCCAAAGGGGCCCCAACTCTGGAGCTTGTTTCCCCCCCCCCCCCCCAACACACCATTGTTGACCTCTTAAAGCTTTAATTTCTCTCTATTCCTCTGTGATTCTTGCCTCAAATTAGAGGGAAAAGAGAGAGGAGATCTAGATCTACTATTTCACCTATCCATCTGTCCTCTGAGTGAGGGGAAGCTTTTGGATCCAGATCTTGTAGGGATTTGGTGTTCCTCTTTGTTCTTCTCTCTTGTTTCTCCATAGTATTAGTTATTTTGGTGTGATTTGAGAGTGAAAAATTTGACCACCTCGTGTGGTTTTGCTATTGCATTGGTTGCATCGGTTGTAGTTCTATACGTTGATTAAATCAAGTGATAGTCCGTGAACTTGTTACTATTGGAGGCCACCGCTTCCTAGACGGTTGGTGGTTGTTGGCTTGGGTACCTCTTCGTGGAGATTTTGACGAGGCCCGAGTACTTTGTGAAGTGGTTGTGGAGCTTGCCATCTCCGGAGTGGAGGAAGAAGCTAGCCATAGTGGAAGCTCATACTTGGTGTGAGTGAGCTCAAGGGAGAAGAAGGCTAGATCCGGGAAGGGGACGCATGGACTTTGCTTGCCGTGGCCTCTCTAACGGAGAGTAGGATATCGGTGGATATCCGAACTCCAGGAAATACATCGGTTGTCTCTTGTCCCCTTTACATTCCACAATTCATACTTGCAACTATTTATATATCTTGTGTAAAGTTTGTATTGCTAGCTCAATCTTGTAATTGTCATATATTGTTGAGCTATATGTTGTTGGTGCACATAGGTGAGCGTAGTATATTTAGGATTTATGTTTTATCCGCTTAGTTTAATTCCGCATTACGATAAAACCAAATACGTAAAAGTTTTTAAGTCGCCTATTTACCCCCCCCCCCCCCCTGCCCCCTAGGTGCCATTTTTGCCCCTTCAAAATTGTTTTGACAAAAACCACGCAGTCTCTCCCTGCAATACACAGAGGAAAATTGTTTTGGTATAGCCCAAAGAAGCGAAAGTACATGAAAAATGCAAGCATGACCAAATTATCGGATGAAAAGCTCATTCCAGGAATTAAAAATATACATGGTCACAAACCGTCTGCCCGATTCAAACTCCATTTCATCATTTGCATCGTGTAAATGAAATCTTCAAATATAGATCACATGGTTATGTTTCGGCAAACTTTAGTCTAACCCTTAGCATGGAGCAAGACATACGTTGCTAGTTTTCTTTATAACAAGTCATCGCATGGAAATTTTAGTACCAATACCATATCAACGTTATAAATACTAGGGTGACATTTCCGATTCTGATAAGATAAAAAGTCGATCGTAGCATTGGCTCTAATTTTTTAAGATCTCGCTGAGATAAATCTGACGATAGAAACATGTCATCAAACGAACTCATGATTTAAAATATAAAACATCTTAAGTTTTGGTAAGATGGTAAATATCCTCTCGTTGGATCGTTAAACCGGTAGTCGCTCATTGGGGGGAATTGCCACCGCTACAAAACTCCATGCTTGGGGAGGTTGGGTGCAACAATCCTGCCAGCTAAAGTCAACATCAACCTTGAAGGTACACCGAACTCTCTCTCTCTCTCTCTCTCTCTGTGTATGCTTTATTTTTTAGTTTTATTGCTTTTCTTTTAATAATTTGGGTGTCATGTCCTTAGTTTTTTTTTTCCTTTTTAATAATTTGGTCGTGTGCTTTCTCGATGTCGCGACGGTCTCTTGACACTGTATTGTTGCAGAGGATAGTAGTACTTGATATCGACTTGATATTAATATATTTTCTTTATCAAAAAATTAGTCGTACAAGTAATTTTTTCGAACATCATTAGTGGCACGAATTTAATTTGGTAGGGATAAAATTAGGCCTGTAAGTGCTGATGGGCTGCCCACGGCGCCGCCAGCCCAAACCCACGTAATTCGCAAAGTGGACGCCCACGGGCACAAACAGAATCGTGGTGGACATTCATGGCGCAGCCGCTACCGCCGCCGCCTCCGCGCCGCCTCGAGATCCCCTCCATAGCGATGAAGGCGGGCGCCGCTGCCCCATCCCTCCGCTCCTCTTCTTCGGTCGCCTCCATCCCGTCGAGCAGCTGATGTCTGGTGATCTCCCCTGGCGGCCACCCACACGGCGTCCCCGCCGCCGGCCATGCTGCGGTGTCGATGGGAGGTGACGTGGGTGTACCCTTCGGGTGTTCCAACATGAGGATACCTGGTGCACATAGAAGTTAAGGCCCACATAGAAGCCCGTCAGGGGTCTACGATCAAGGCTCACGAAGGGGGCCCGAGAAGGTGGCGTACGCTCCAAGACTAGTGAAACCTAAGTCGGTAGAAACATACCTTACCTGTAAACCTAGTCGGTTGCGAATCCCCGAGACCCAGCCTCCTATATAAAGGCTGGGAGGGCCGCCGATCTAGGGCACGCAATATTCATACCACCAAACCCTAGCGAGATTGCCATCTCGCCGGGATACCCTTGTACACCTCATACATCAATAATCAGACAAGCTGGAAGTAGGGTGTTACCCTCCGGGGGCCTGAACCTGGGTAAACCTTGCTTGTCAGCCGACGATACTACCAATGCTACCACGTCTCTCCCTTTAATCTCAACCCTAGGTACCGAACCATGGGATTTGATGTGTTAACACCACGTCAATTGGCGCCGTCTGTGGGAAAGACTAGTGTTGGATCTGCGGTGTCGGCGGCTCCATCGGCAAAAGGCAACTCGCCGACTTCATCGACTCCATCGGCAAACGGCAACTCGCCGACTCCATCGATAAGCGTGCCGATGTACTTCGGCACCATCGGCTTCAACCCGCACTCGCCAGTCGCTCGCCCGACGTTCGCGGACCTCCACTCAGGTGCAGATCTGACTTTTGGCAACTTCAATTTCCATGTTAGTTGTTGGGGAACACATAACTTGACAGACCTGCGTCGACTCGCGGCGATCGCACCCGCATCTCTATCAACCGCATCTACACCAACCATGGCCGCGTCGGCAATGCCTGCAACTCCATCTTCGCCGATGACGTCATCACCCGCGTCATCCTCGACTGCAAAATTCGCACCTTTTTCGTTCGCGGGCGGCGCGTCTTTCCCGACTGCTTTGCCAAGATCTGCATCAGCATCTCTCGACTCACCAGGCGGAGCCGAGGAGGAGGTTGAATCAGCCTTCCAGTACGATAGCGACGAACCGCACGTACAACTCGACGATTACATCGACTCCGACAACTCCACCAACAACGGCAGCGATGGCGACCGAGGCAAAATCTCGCATAATATCCCCTTCCATGTTTGCATGGCTATCGGGGGCACCAGGACAGATCCCGAAACATCTGAGCTGCCGCTCGCCGTGAGGCACCAACATATCCCTGGACGGTAACCATGCCGGACGGAAGAACAACGATCGTCATCACGGAGGAGATGGCGGCCAAAGCAAACAAGGCAATCGAGGAGTGCCTCATAATGCCCGACGACTCGACCCGCGAGGAGCTCGCGACATACCAGTACCTCATGTGGCAAGAAAACCTTCGGCTGAAGAACTACCGTGCAACACTCGACGAACGAAGAAGGCAGGCCAGCGTGTCGAGTGCGCGGCGAGCGGGACTTTCTATACACTCCATGGGACAGACAACCCCGGGACATCCGCCCAGGACACGACGAATCTCCGAAAGAGACAGAGCGGACCTCACCCGCAACTTGGACCTCTCTTTCATGACGCACGACGAAGAAGGGATCCCTATCCCCAAGATAGCCACGGGAGCCCTGCTCTCGGTGGCTACATATCTCAGAACTACACAACCACCCGCAGATGATCCCAACGCAGCCCTGCATCGGCAGCAGATCAAATCGCTCAGCCTGGCTGCCGCAGCCATGGCACCAGGAGTTGAGACTGCGGGAGGACACACGCCACATGGAGGAAGCAGAACCCGCCGCGCGGGAAGTCCACGATGAGATTCGCGGACTCGCGCGATCGCGACCGAGCCGTCATCATCCATGAGGATAGAGACCGCAGGCATCGCAATGATGACAGGCGAAGCCGAGGACAACTCGACACTCGCCACCGCCAGGAGGGCGCAGATTTGCGCGATGTCATAACTCAACGTCGTGTCAACAAAGGTCGATCCAGAAGATCTTCTCACTCCTCCAACAGTGAGTCATACTCTGATGACGAGTTCGAGCCTTGTGGATCTTTGCGTTTCAGTCGACGCATCCGCGAGTCTAGGATACCCAAAGGGTTCAGGCTAACATCTGAAACACCCAAATTTGACGGCCGCCAAGAACCGTCATCTTGGCTGGAGGATTACAAAATCGCAGTCTCCTGTCAACGAGGCACAACAACAACGGCAATGCAATACATCCAGTTGATGCTTGTGGGTTCAGCCCGCGATTGGCTCAAAAGCTTGCCCTGTAGCAAATACGACTCATGGGATAGCTTCACGGAGGACTTCGTCAAAAACTTTGCCACAACATGGACCATCCTGCGACATTCGAAGAACTGCGAGCATGCAAGCAGCGATCGAACGAGTCGCTACGATCATACATCCGGCGTTGGACCACCATACGCAACTCCGTGGGCACGGTGTCGGAGGACAGAGCGATAGACGCTTTTACACAAGGCCTCGCCAGGCGAGACTTCCGCGAGGTACTCGGAAGGGAGAAGCCGAGCTCCATCGCCCAGCTCATGAAGGTCACCAACGAGTGGGCGGATAGAGAAGACTCGGTGCGAGACAAAGACCACGAGTCACCACACCGTGACAATAACAGCTGGAGTCGCAGAGATGGCCGCGGCAGCGATCGGCGGCGAAAACGCAAATCTCATTACGAGGATGCGGATGGCGCCGAACTGGTGGCGGCTGGATACATCGGCAATCGCGACGAGCGCGACCGCAACGGAGGCCGTCATGACGACCGTAATGGAGGTCGACAGGACGACCGTAGAGATAACCGCGACTATGGTCAGCGCAATGATGGGTACCGCAAGCGGGAGTGGCGGAAAACCCGCGACGACTTGCAAGATCAGCGGACAACGGCAGAAGAAATAGAAGAAGAGTGCAGATTCCATATGTTCAAGGGTGAGGATGGAAAACTTCACTCAAGGCATCTGTTGAAAGACTGCAGAAAATTCACCAGACTGGCAACCGAGTACGCCCGCCGTTTCCAACACCCCCGCTGCAGCTGCAAACGGAGTTCCTCCAGCACTCCACCCGCAGTCAGGCACATGGCGGGTGCGGTACATCATCAGCCACGCATAGAAGCTCCTGGCGCGGCAGGGGATCAATACCCTGTACCTCGCGGCCAGATGAACATGATACAGAAGGGACGCCCCTCCAACAGGGAGCAAAAGCTCATAACTCTCCAAGTCAATTTGGCCACCATGGCTCCTCCTGCCGTGCCCGAATACTTGAAGGGGTCAGAAACCATCATCACATTCTCCCGTGATGATCACCCTCCGGCTGTTGTTCGTCCAGGACACGCTGCGTTGGTACTCGACGCTCAAATTGGCGGCTTCGCCATGTCCAAGGTCTTCATGGACGGAGGAAGCGGAATCAACATCATGCTCGCCGATACCCTTCGCAAAATGAACCATTCAACTGAAAATCTGGCAAAATCAGATAACACCTTCCATGGTATCGTCCCGGGCAAAGCGGTCTACCCGCTTGGAACAGTACAATTCCCGATAGTCTTCGGCGAGCCGAGAAACTTCATGACAGAGAGGATCGACTTTGAAGTCGTCGACTGGAAGTCACAATATCACGCCATCCTTGGGCGCCCGACGTTCGCTCGATTCATGGCGGCCCGCACTACGCTTACCTTAAGCTGAAGATGCCGGGACCCAATGGTGTCATCACGGTGAGCGGAAACTTCCAGCGCACGGATAGCTGCGACAGGGAGTTCATCAAAATATCCGAGATATTCGGCATGCAGGAGCAACTCGTAGATCTTTCCCTCACCAACGATCGCACACTATTCCCTGAAGACAAAAAACGGCACCCGACAGTGCTTCAACGCCACAAACGATACAAGGTCACATCAGGTGCACCCGACAGATCCTTCGAAGACGGTCAACGAGTCATCAAGTCTAACTCTTGCATAGGAAGGCGCGCTCGTCAACTTTCTCCGTGAGAACTGGGAAATCTTTGCCTGGTGTCCAGCCGACATGCCAGGTATTCCCAGGGAATTTGCCGAGCACTCCCTTCAGCTATTTCCAGACACTCGACCTGTGAAGCAGAAGATGCATCGATTCTCCGAACCGAAGCGCGAAGCCATCGGTCAGGAAGTCGACAGGTTACTCGCGGCCAAGTTTATTCGCGAGATCAAAAATCAGACTGGGTAGCAAATCCCGTCCTTGTTCCGAAAAAGAACTCAGACATACTTCGTATGTGTGTTGACTTCACATCCCTGAACAAGTGTTGTCCCAAAGACCACTTCCCGTTGCCGCGCATCGACCAGATCGTCGATTCGACTGCGGGCTGCGTGCGCCTATCTTTCCTGGATGCCTATTCGGGCTACAACCAGATAAGGATGAAGGTCGAAGACGAGGACAAGACAGCCTTCATAACGACATACGGCGTCTACTGCTACACCACAATGCCCTTCGGGCTCAAGAACGTGGATGCCACATACCAGCTGATGTAGCCCGACCTACGTCTCCTACAACAAGTGGCCCAATGACAAGAGCAAGAGTCAAGGCACTTCATGATAAGGTGAACTCGCTCCTATCCATGTGTGATCTCGATACTCCTTTGAATGGCTTGCTACTTCATTCCGATACCTTGTGCATACTCAGGCATGACCCTCTTGAAGATCTCCAAGGAAGTGTAGAAGTTGGACAAGAATCGAGTCAAGAAGACGAAGGAGAAGGAGAGAAGAATGGGAACAAGTCCCAGGCGGCAGTACTACCGCCGGGTGCGGCGGTACTACCGCCCCAAGTCCAGCTGAACCAGACGCGTCCCCACCCGAGTCCAGCCGAGCCAGAAGAAGCTGGGCGGTACTACCGCCCCAGCGGTACTACCGCCGAAGGCACCGCCGAAATCGGCCCTCTGTTCAATCGTCCGGCAGCGCCAGCGGTACCGTAGCGGTACTACCGCTGGTCCTGGCGGTACTACCGCTGGAGTTGACTTCAGAAACAGTTCGAGGCCCGCCCAACGGTACTACCGCTGGCTCCAGCGGTACTACCGCTGCGGCGGGAACCTGGCGGGTTGAGGGCCCTTGTTCCCTCACTTATCCTACCTTATCCTACCTAGACTATAAATAGAACCTCCCCATCTAGATCTAGGGTTAGACTAAGATTTGAGAACTAAAGTAGAGCCTTGCTCCTTCTTCTCAAAGTGTCTCTTTCCTCCTATGGAGATGAATCAAGGCCTCCACATGTGGAGATGAACCAAGGCCTCCTCTTGAGGAGAAGATCCCTGCGTGAATACCAAGGCTCCGCTTGTAGTTGCGATTACTTGCTAATCTTCCATCTTTAGGTGGCTAGGTTGGGTTGGTTGGATTGATCAATTGGACAAACAATCCTAAGAGTAAGGTGTGCTTGGGAGAGGAGGATTGGGGGCTGCCCACGGGGATTTTGTTACCAATCAATTCTTGCCGATTTGCTACTTGCTATTTACCCTTTGTGTTGTGTTTTCCCCTCTTTTGTGTTCTTCGTTCTTCGCGTGTTCTTCGTGTCCATCTTCCCCTCCGCATAAATCCGTGAAAATCGGGACCTACCCGCATCACCAGCGTATGATGCAAAACTGTCTCAGGGAGCAGATCGGACGCAACGTCTAGGTCTATGTCGTCGATATCGTCATCGAAACAAAGAAGGAGGACACGCTCCTCGAAGACCTACGCGAGACATTCGCCAACCTCAAGCACTACCATATCAAGCTAAACCCCAAGAAGTGTGTCTTCGGCGTGCCAGCCAGACAGCTCCTAGGTTACCTTGTTTTGCCTCGAGGCATTGAGGCTGACCCGGAAAAGATACAAGCCATCTTAACCATGTCACAGCCGACGAAACTTCGAGAAGTGCAGAGGCTAGCAGGTCGGGTGGCCGCGCTCAGTCGATTCATTAGCAAGCTCGGCGAAAAAGCACTCCCTTTCTATCAGCTGATGAAGAAGTCAGACAAATTCGAGTGGACACCAGAAGCTTAGGCGTCCTTCATCGACCTCAAGCGCGCACTCACAACCCCTCCAATCTTGGTCGCGCCGCGAGAGCGGGAGCCGCTGTATCTATATGTCTCCGCCACCAACAGGGTGGTCAGCACAGTGCTTGTGGTCGAGCGCGCGGAGGAAGGTCACGCCCACGGTGTACAGAGACCCGTCTACTACCTTAGCAAGGTTCTCTCCATATCAAAACAGCGGTACCCGCACTATCAAAAACTGGCTTACGCCGTATTCATGTCATCACGGAAGGTCGCGTACTACTTCGTCGAGCACCGATAACTGTTGTTAGTTCGGCAGCACTCGGCGACATCCTTACCAACCCCGACGCAACCGGACGGGTCGCCAAGTGGGTCATCGAGCTGGGACCTCGAGATATCAAGTATGAGCACCGAAAGCAATCAAGGCGCGAGTACTTCCCGACTTCACCACCGAGTGGATCGAAGCCCAGCTGCCAGGAGTCTCGGATGTGTCCAACTCCTGGACCATGTACTTTGATGGATCGAAGAAGAATGAAGGTGCAGGCGCAGGCGTCGTACTCATATCACCAAGAGGGGACAAGCTCCGCTACGTCTTGCAGATGGGTTTTTCAAAACCCTCCAACAACGAGGCAGAGTACGAGGCCCTACTGCACGACATGAAGATGGCCAAAGCTTGCGGGTGCACTCGACTCATGATATATGGCGATTCAAACCTCGTTGTACAGCAAACAATGAAGGCCTGCGATGCTACCGCAGACAATATGATCGCGTATCGTGAGCTGTACAATAACATGGAGGGCAACTTCGACGGTTGTAAGCTGCGTCACATCAGACGAGAAAGCAACGAGGAGGCAGATATGTTAGCCAACCTCGGTTCTACCAAAGCACCAGTACCACCTGGCGTATTCGTCGAGCGCATCGAGCACAGATCTATCAAGGTGAAGCAACCTGCAGCACCCCTGGCTCCGGTGGCAGTGGACATGGGCACTCCTCCACCTAGTATGGAGGACCCGCCAGTCGAAGTTCTCCTCATCGAACCAACCTGGACGCACCCGTTCCTTGCATACATGCTACGCAATGAGCTACCAGAAGACGCAGTAGAAGCGCAGCGCATTACTCGACGCGCCAAGGCATATACAATCATCAAAGGCGAGCTCTACAAAGAAGCATATCGGGGATCCTTCAAAGATGCATCGCTAGAGGATGGCAAGGCCATCCTTCGAGATATCCATGCAGGAACCTGTGGACACCATGCGAGCAGTCGAGCACTGGTTGCGAAGGCTTCCGAGCAGGGTTCTACTGGCCAACGGCACTCAGGGACGCAGAGGACATAGTGAAGAGGTGCATCGGCTGCCAGAAGTTCGCCACCAAGCCGCACGCGCCTGCATCAGAATTGAAAACCATACCTCTCGCTTGGCCCTTCGCCCAGTGGGGGCTCGACATGGTGGGACCACTCAAGAAATCCTCGCGTGGAGGACATACTCACCTCCTGGCGGCAGTCGACAATTCACCAAATGGATCGAAACGGTCCCCATCACGAATTTGACTGCCACAACAGCGTGAACTTCATTAGATCAATCATATACCGCTTTGGGCTCCCTCATAGTATCATAACTGATAACGGTACAAACTTCACGGCGGAGGAATTCCGTGACTTTTGCAGGGACCAAGGCGTGAACTCAACTACGCATCAGTGGCGCACCCGCAGTCGAACGGGCAGGTAGAAAAGGCCAATGGACTTGTTTGTAGCGGGATCAAGAAACGGCTGTTGGTGCCACTCAAACGAGCCGCGGGTGCCTGGGTGGAAGAGCTTCCGGCTGTACTTTGGAGTCTGCAGACTACTCCAAATAGGTCTACACAATACACACAATTCTTCATGGTGTACGGCGCAGAAGCAGTCTTACCCTTTGACGTACAGTTCGACGCACCCAGAGTCGCCGCATACGACGAAGAAGAAGCAGAGGCAGCACTCGAGATAGCGTCGACACGCTGGACGAAGCACGCGACATTGCGCTCGCTCGCACAGCTGTCTACCAGCAAAACCTCCGCAACTATCATGGTCGTCGACTGGCACCAGGTCCTTCATGGTTGGTAACCTGGTGCTTCGCCTAAAGCAGAAGAAACGTGCACAAGCTCGCATCTCCATGGGAGGACCTTTCATTATCACGGAAGTCATCGACGGCGGCGCATATCGACTGAAGCATGCAAAGACAGGAGAATTTCGCACAACCCTTGGAACGTTGCGCACTTGCGCCGTTTTTATGCTTAGACTGCTCAGTCATCAAATGTAATAGGTGACATGTCGGGTAGCTGCAGGTTTCAGACGCACTCTTTTCCTTACCAGGGTACCTAAGGGGACTGAAGGTTTTTAATGAGGCGGCCTGCAGCTTAACTTACAAAGTGGAATAAAATCATGTTCCTCTTTTATTCTTCGCATAACACCAAAACAAAAAACCTTGGCCTCACCCGAACACTCGGGGGCTGCGCCAAACAGGTCCAACAAAAACAAAAAACCTTGGTTTCACCCGAACACTCGGGGCTGCGCCAAACAGGTCCAACAAAAACCTTTGGCTTTACCCGAACACTCGGGGGCTGCGCCAAACAGTCCAACAATAGCAAAAACCTAGGCAGCACCCGAACGCTCGGGGGCTGCGAAGGTCACCATAAACTAAGCCACACCCGAACGCTTGGGGGCTGCATCTATTCACCGTGCAAATCCGTATCGAATCGCAATTTTTTTTAACATACATACTCGGGGGCTGAGCCCCGCATGCAAACTACAAATTTCTCATAACTCGATAAGCACACATACAGACCACGAGAAAGGACTCAGGTAGTTTTGCATAGTTTGTACAAATTAACACTCGATTTACTCTGCAGGTTCTTCTTTCGGCTCCGCCCATTTTTTTTCTCTTCTTTCAAAACCTGATGAATAAGGACCAGCGCATCAGTACGAGTCGCGTCATAGTGCTCCTGCATGGGCACAGGACCGCCCCCAGGTACTGGTGGTGGACCTAGCGCAATCCTCTTCAGGTCAAGGTTGGGCAGGTGCGCCCGAACAAAAGCAAGCGCAACATTAGCCCCGCTAATGAGCTGCTCACGCACAAACTTCTTCATGGCTTTGCCTACACGAAATTTGTTCAGCAGCGCCGATAGACCCTGTGGTTGATCATTCAATGGAAACAAATACCGGTGCATTCGGGCTAAAGACGACCTGCAAACTTCGAGAAGGACAGCCGCATACCAGGCACGGTCATGAAGCTTCGCCAGTACAAGACCTCTCGCCCTGTCACACCAAAAGGGGTGAGTGGAAAACTCTGGGCTGCGGGCATACCCTTTCCGGCGGTCGTCCAAGCGCGTCGCCTCGGCTTGGCTATCTGTAAAAGTGCCTGAAAACAATCTCGCTACATTATAAAACAGCTGAACACAAACAACTCGACATTTGTTCAGGTGCACTTACATTCCAGATGCAGATTCACCTTATCCAGTTCCTCAAGCAAATAAATCTCCCGGGCCGTCGCCGGTGAGTGTCTCGACTGCAACTCAGCCAGCTCACTCTTTGTTTCCTTCCGCTCCTGCTCTGTCCTCGCGAGTTTTTGCTGAAGGAAGTCGATGATCTTCTGGTCATTTTTGCTCCGAGTGATTGGCTTGGGCGCGGCACTTCTAGAGGCAATGCATGTCGATGCACCGACTGCTCCAGGCAACATAAGAACAATTCAAAGCATAAGAACATGCTTGCATAACGCACACGACCAACCCATAGGGCTCGGAGACATCCCATACGACGCAAGAAGAAAACAAAAGCTTAGTTCATAATCATCAAAGCCTCATACGGCATCAGTTTTCATTACAAGAAACAAAAGAGAGTCCTGTCATCTACGACATAGACTCAGACCAAGACCTAGCAGTACGGGCAGCGCGCTCGGCAAGGATGGCGACACGTTCCTCCATCATCACCACCATCTTCCTCGACAGCGTCCCCGCCTGGTCCTTCATCGCACCAGTCACGGCAGATTTCCCGTCAGGTTTCTTCGGGAAGCCAGCTACAGCTTTCTCGAAGTCGCCTGCAACACCATGGCCAAGCAGAAGAAGGATGGTGGTCTCGGATCCACCTACCATTTGGGCGCGGGCGTAGTTGGTCAGCGTCGACGTCCCAGGCCCAAACACATCAGCTAGACCTTCTACAGTCGCGGGTGGCGTGCCTTTCGGGAAGACAAGCTGATGAACAGCTCTCAGGGCACCCGCAGACTTGTTGAGCGCCTCCTTGGCCTGGGCGCATATCTTGTCAAAGGCACCCGCCACATACTCGAAGGACCCTTCGTCCGTAGCAGGTGCCGCTCCAACAGCCTCTGTCAGGTCAATAAAGTTCAGAACCACTTCACATACATTCAACTCATAAAGCACATGGTAGAATCCTTACCTCCCATCACATGAGACAGCGAGCGCAGCCGCTCCATTTGCAGCGTCTCGCGAGCGTCCATCTCTTTGAGCTTCTCACGCTCAGCTGCAAGTTCCTTCTCGAGCTCTTGCACCCAAGTCAGAGCTGTCGCTCGCTCACCTGCAGGCGGTACGAAGTGAAGCTTCGCGTCTATTTTTTGCACATAACCCAACAGATATGAGAAGATACTTACTGTTCGACTGCTTTAGCTCGGCTCGCGTCTGGTCGCGATCCTCCTCCATCTGCACAAATGTCTCACCCGACTCCAGCATCATGCGGTAGAACGGCTGCAGAATCAAACACAATATAAGCATTTGAGCCTATGCCCATCTATACCTAGTTGCGCATAGCCTCGGGGGCTACTCCCATCGGGAGCGCTGTTCGCGCACCCGATAAACATAAAGGAGAACTTAGCACTTACGTGATTAAAGCGCTTTGACTGTGCGCGCCCGAAGAAGAAGGCGCGTCTCCCTGTGGTCCAGAAGGCATGCTCGCCGGGGCAGTCCTCTCCACCAAACTACATCTTCAGAAGACGAGCAGGGGTCACCTCGGGCGTGATGGGCACTGCATCTTTCTCTGGCAAAGTGCCCTCGGCCGGGCTGAATAGCAACAATCATACAAAAGAAGACAAAAGCAGAAACAATCGCAAAGCTCGAACAAACAAGCAAAAGCTTACCTAGCATCTTCATCGTCAGAAATCAACAGGGTTGTGTAGTCCAAATGCGTGGAAAATACCGGTGCATTTTCGGGAGGCACCGCGCGCAGTGGGGTCACAACCTGGCATCTCTAGCATCAGGTGACGAGGAACCCGAATCCTCGTCGTGCTCAGCATGAAGTGGGCTGCTAGCTGTAGTCGACGTTGTCTCGTTCACGCGTCGCCGCTTGAGCGGCAGCTCATCCTCTTCCTCTGTTCGGATTCCTCCACCTCGTCAGTGGATGTGTGTGCAGAGGCGAGAGAAATATCATCGGCCTCGTTCTCGGCCAACAAAATCTCCACCTCCGCGGTCTCCCCATCTTCGGGAAGTGGAGGCAAACGCTTGGAAGGCGCCCAATTCTGCACATATCAGATAAAGTTCAGTTAACAAATCTATATTTCCCGAAGGAATGCTAAAAGAAAAAGTCAGACCATACCGCTGGCAGTGGATGACCGCTGTCGAACGCGTTGACTGGGCAGTCGAGAGGGCAGCTGTCCTTCGCGGTCAGCTTGGTGATCGACCGCACCCGGGTCTCTACCTCCCTTGCTGATGGCAAGGGCTCTTCTCCCGCCAAGCGTGTCGGGTCGTGTGCACCCTGGAACTCCCACATAGGGTACGCTCGCACCCGCAAAGGCTGCACGCCCCTCTTGATGAAAGTCGAAATCAAATGAAGGCCGCTCACTTCGCGGCCAACAGTCTTCATAGGGTTGGCGATCTTCTCCATCAAAGGCTTCGCTCGGCCTCCTCCGCAGCAGTTGTATGGTGCAACCAGGCTCGGGTCTTTACCAGAGGCGAGTTAGCATCAAAGGCCGACAGCCCTTCTTGCTGCGCGCTGACGTAGAACCATTTCTTGCGCCAGTTTTGGGCTAACTCGACCTATTGGATGTCGAAGTACTCGACCTCCTTGCGAGCCTAGATGTTGAAGCCGCC
The DNA here is from genome assembly GCA_947311845.1 of Poa pratensis. Classification (NCBI taxonomy): domain Eukaryota; kingdom Viridiplantae; phylum Streptophyta; class Magnoliopsida; order Poales; family Poaceae; genus Poa; species Poa pratensis. Next base: position 64,838,204 of record CAMZMU010000049.1, on the reverse strand, counting down.
AACAGCATACACGCCGTCCGAGCCGGCGTTCCTCTTCACATTGAAGATCTTTTTTCAAAGACCCCAATGTGGATGTACCCTAAAAAAACACTCGCAGAGCACAAAGAAAACAACAATGTGCAGCATGGAGTTGGGGGTGAAGTCGTGCAGCTGAACCTTGTATGCATACATCAGCGCACGCACGAATTCGTGAACAGGGAAAGAGAAGCCCATGTTCACGAAGTCATGGAAGCACACACGCTCGCCCTCTCTGGGTTGAGGGCTTACCTCGTCGCCGGTAATACGCGCTAGCAGCAGCGCGGCGGAGGGCAGCCACCCATCCCGCCGGTATCCATCCAGCTTCGAGGCTGTCATATTGGACCTCGTCCAACCCCCAGCCTTCTTTTTCAGCGATGCTGCACCACCTGCGCCCGGGGCGGCGACGATCGGCGCAGTAGGGGCCGCGACGTCCGCGGCGGCCTTCCTCTTTGACGTCTTGGCCATGGTTACGGCGGCTATGAAATCAGAGCGTGAGGAAGGAGGAGGAAGAAGCAGAGGCGGCGGGGAGCAATGGCAAGTAAAGATAATTTACCCCACCGTCCCCTATTTATTCACGCAGGCCACGATCTTCACCTTTGGAGGTAGATCGTGCGCCGCAGCGCATATCCAACCATACACGTTGCGATCCTAGAGAGCAGCCGTCACCGGCCACTCCGCCCATTACGCACAGGAAACGAGGAGGCCATCACCACGTCGCCGTGAAAATCGCGTCAAAGTGGTCAAATCAAGTTCAAACGGCACCTTCTTCGGTCAGCACTGCAAACTGGGACCCACATGTCACGTCCCATCTATCTCAAGGCAAGCACGCAACTGATTGTCAGATGGCGCAGTCGCCAACGCGTCATCCCTGACGTCATCAGAAGCATAAAAGTTCAAAAACCCACTCGAGTCCCTTCATGGGTCGACTCTGAGGCAGAAACGAACTAAGCAAACCTGGTCACTCGACCGTTCCGTCGACTGTGTCATATAACTCCCATCGGGAGTGATTCAAAATTCTATTAACTGCTGCAAAAGTCTCAAAAGCGTTGAGATTATACTCAACTGCAAGCAATAAAGCACAATCTCGGGGGCTACTCCCATCGGGAGCGCTGTTCGCGCACCCGATAGAATAGAACTCAGAAACATTAAGTTGTTCAAAACCGTCAGTCGAAGCTTACTCGACTTGGTTGCTTAGCCACATGCAAATATCAATCACAAATCCCCGGGATTGCGTCCGTCGCATATATACCTCGAATGCTGCACGCATGATGTAAAGATAAGACCCGCCGATCCGTCGAGCTGGGCCGGGGCCAGCTACCACTGCGTAAGCCCCGCAATTTTCCATGTCAACAGACATGAAGAAAATCCTAGCAGACGCGTTAGGTAGCAAAGTTATGCTACAGGCCGGCTCTGTAAGACCTCCGAGGCTTGAGTCGGATCTGACCAGCTTGTTCCGGGTTCGAGTCCGGGGACTCGAGCTTGAAGTAGGCTAGTAAAGTTTTGCCCAGAGGCGCAGTTAACTGGTCCCGATCCGTCGAGAGTACCAGGCCTACTATGTCAATCCCTAGGCAAAATAGCGAAGCATCAGTCGACGCATATTTCGACTCAGCATGCGCCTTTGAGGCAAGCTCGATTTCAGAAGAAGCAAGGCCTTAGTCGATGTATTTTCCGACTCAACAGACTCACTCGAGACATTCTCGACTTACATATATCTATCAGGCAAAGAGCTAGCACAGACATCACAAAATCGGACTATAAGGTACGCAGCAAAGCAGGTAAATTACGGCATGCACTTACGGAGGAGTTCCTGCCCGATTCTTCGAGTCGTCCAAGCACTCGGGGGCTACTGACGTGGGTGTACCCTTCGGGTGCTCCACCATGAGGATACCTAGTGCACGTACAAGTTAAGGCCCACAAAGAAGCCCGTCAGGAGTCTACGATCAAGGCTCACGAAGGGGGCCCGAGAAGGTGGCGTACGCTCCAAGACTAGTGAAACCTAAGTCGGCAGAAACATACCTTACCTGTAAACCTAGTCGGTTGCGAATCCCCGAGACCCAGCCTCTTATATAAAGGCTGGAAGGGCCACCGATCTAGGGCACGCAATATTCATACCACCAAACCCTAGCGAGATTGCCATCTCGCCGGGAAACCCTTGTACACCTCATACATCAATAATCAGACAACCAGGAAGTAGGGTGTTACCCTTCGGGAGCCTGAACCTGGGTAAACCTTGCTTGTCAGCCGACGATACTACCAACGCTACCACGTCTCTCCCCTTAAATCTCAATCCTAGGTACCGAACCATGGGATTTGATGTGTTAACACCACGTCAGGAGGACAAGAAGCACCCGCGCCGCCTCGTCATTGAACGCCGTTGCCGCCAGTGCCGTCTCCCCATGGACGTTCGACGCGGTGAGGAGCTTGAGCCCCGCCAGGATGTGGGAAAGCATGGGGAAGGCATGAATCGTGTATACTAGTCATGTATAAATGTACGTATGACATCACCATTACGCATGCATACATGTTGCATACCGTACAAAGGTCTAAACTTTGCATAATTGGATTGGATAGCTGAATCGATCCATGCCGCGTACGGCAAGTTGCATGCAAGCCCGCCCGGCGTCGTCAACGCCCGATACGGGGACCTCTACGCCCCTTTTCGACCCTGCCGAGACTGCCGGGGATCCAATCGATGGGCAGCCACGGCTGCCTCCCAGAGCACGGCGATGGCGGCGCCGACGAGACGCTGGAAGAGGAGCCAGGCGGTTGCGCTCGAGGATGACGCCGCCGCGGTGGAGACCCTCATCGATCGAAACCTTCTCCTTCTCGGTTCGGTTGGAGTGGCACAATCAGGTTTGACGGAACGCCGCGGCAGTGAAGTGGGCAAAGGTGGGGAATTTTTTTAGCCCCATTTAATCAAGCGGGCACAGGCGGCAAGCTCACAAACAGCCGTGGACATGCCCACTTACAGGCCGAGATAAAAAATGAGTGTTTTTTCTCAAGAAAAAATATACTTTTTTTTTGCGAGGAAAACACGGTTACATCAGCCAAGACTCTTACAGAAAAGCCCAGAAAACATAAAAAATTACAAAGAAGCCCTTCCGAGCTTCGGCGTCGTCGTCTTCGAGCAGAACGCTGCGTCGGCGGATCCCGCCGCACCACCTCCGAAACCTTGGACTGGGAGGCTCCCCTTCGCGACCAGGAAGTCGACGCTTCTCGGTACCTGAGCACCTCCACCCTGCACGACGAACGGCAGCACCATCTTGACCAGGAAGAAAAAATATACTTAGTTTCTTGTCTTTGATCCGGAGCCCGGTCATGGACAGATTTTCATCTGGCTTGCTCTCATGCACAGAGTCTGGACCTCAGATAGGCGTTTCCGTCATGGACTACAGGATCAAACGTCATGCTGTTACAATTGTCTGCAGGAGGAGGACACAATCGAGCATGTCCTAATGCAATGCGTGTACGCACGCGAGGCTTGGTATATTTGCTGTCGAATGCTGCAGGTGAATGTCAGGGTGCCGGAGTCCGCTGATCGCTTGGAGCAATGGTGGCTTCGGGAGCGCAAGCGCTTCTCGGGCAAACACAAGAGAGATTCGACACGACGGTGACTCTTGTTTGCTGGTCGATTTGGAAGCAGAGAAACGCTAGTCTTCAATAACGTACGACAACAGTGTACTGCCTCTGAATTGGCCCAACGTATTGTCGATGAGCTGAGGGTTTGGTTCAGAGTGCGAGTTCGTGGAGGAGGGAGTATCACGATGGCGCGAGAGTAGGCTTTAGATTGGAGTGTAGGAGTTGTACCGAGCCCTGTTTCGACAGTTGTTTGGTTTTTGTAAACTTTTTATTCTGCCTTCTATCTCTACTATATAATACGAGTAAACGACCGTGGTACGTCGTGATGATTTTGCGCTTTAGTCCCTCCAGTTATGAAAAATCAACCCGCAGTACATACAACAAAACGGCTTTTTTGTGCGAGGCCATCGCCGCCACGCTTTCCCCACAGCCTAGCGCCGCCCATCTTCTCCATGCCTCCCGGCGCCGCCATGGTCCAGCGCCGCCGCCTCCACCTTCTTCCCGATTTATCCAAAATGTGCTCCCCCAGCCCCCAATTTCCGGCGCTGCTGCCCTCCGCCTACCCGCCGACGGCCCCTCTCTGTCCCAGTGTCCCTGGCACCAGCGCGCAATCAGAGGTTGCTGCGGCGCCGGCGGCCTGAAGACGAACGGGGGTGGCGGCCTGAGGGAACTGAGCACACGCGGGCGGTTGCGTTAGCAGGTCCTTTACCGGCAGCAGCAGCACGCAAATCATCCGTTCCCGGTGAGTCCCAAGCAGGCACAGGCACATGCCCAGCCAACAGATTAGCACTAGCAAGCCCAAACGTGGCATCTAAAGTCCATCTGAAATTTCTAACACTGAGGTCCACGGACACGCGCAAGCACGTAATCAAGATCAGAACGCTTCAAGACATATGGTTTCTACCGAGTACGCCTATCTGACGGCGGCGAGGCTCCAATCGAAATAGAAGACAAGATGATGAGAACTAAGCAGGGTGGAGTAATCCATAGCCTGGCTGCAAGGGTGGAGATTTAGCGAGGGATTGGAAGCTTTCGAGTTAGTCTTTTTTTCGGTGCCTGTGAGTTTCTATCTGATGCCTCGTCGGGTAAAGGAAAGACACAATTCAGTTGGCATTGAAGATTACACTGGTCTCTGGTGAGATTTTTGGAAATTGCTATCACCGATTCTAAGCATGTGATTTCTATGCTAGGGGATACTTCCTGTCAGGCGTAAGGAAGATTTACTGATAATTTTGACTTCACTGCTAGGCTAGGAGTTCCTTAGCTTCAACGTTTTAGATTTTTCATGTTGTAATTGAGCTTCTTCAAGGAGCTATCGGCTGATACAGGCTGACAAGTGTTATCGGTCAATGAGTTATCCGAGACACAAAGAAAAACCAGCTGAACTGTGCTCTGATTGCATAATTTGTACATGTCATGCACTCATGCATGCATATGTTTATTGCAATACTTCCTTGATTATCTTAGGATGAAAGTGCCGTGCATAGTAAATTTACACGTGTAGCTGCAAGAAACAATAGCGATCGTTTTGATTAATTCTAAATGGCTAGCTAACACGACTGGATTTACTCAACAATTTTTCTTTGCATACACGTGACTATGGATAAGCAGGATGATCAGGTGTCTAGCTGTGGACTTTTGAAAGCATGGCGTTTGTATTTGGAGGGTTCTATCGACTTTGAAACTTTATACTATTATTTATAGTTTACAATGATCTTGGGGCTATGTAGACTGATGGAACTGGATATAACAATGAATTTAAAACTTTGGGTCAAAATTTGGGCGGTATTAATGTTTTTCGTTAAAAGTTGAATTTTTTCTCTCCCGTTGCAACGCACGGGCACATTTGCTAGTATAAATAAGCGGGAAATCTAATTAGCAGGCGCCTGCTGTGTGGCCAAACCGTACGCACGTACGTGGACCGTTGGATCGCGAGGGAACGGATAGATTTGACCACGTCGCGCTCGCGCATTGACCGGGAAAGCACCCTCGCCCACGTCGCGCACGTCCCCAAGCTCCTCGATCCCCTTTCCGCTCGGCTCCTCCTCTCCCTCTCCCCGCGGTTCCTCTTTCCGCCGTCGCCGTCGCCGCACGATTCCGGCCAGCTCCGGCAGGCTCCGCTGCCAAGCTATGGCGCAAACGACGCGCCTCGTCGTCCTCTCCAATCCTACCCCGGCGATTCACTCCTCCTCGCCTGATGTGGCCTCTCCCTCTCCCCGCGGTTCCTCTTTCCGCCGTCGCCGTCGCCGCACGATTCCGGCTAGCTCCGGCAGGCTTCGCTGCCGAGCTCCTCCTGCGCCTCCCCTCTCCCCGGCCGGTGCGCCTTCTCCTCTCCAGCCCGAGCTCCTCCTGGCCGTGCTGCGCCCTCCTTCGCCAGTCCCCGCAACCGCGGCAGCCTCCGTCCCCGCCTGCCGTGACGCTGTCCACTGCGCCTCCGCGGAAGAGAGTCGCCTATGAGGCGTTCCACGCCAGGTCCGTTGCCGACAAGGTGAAGGTCGAGGACGCTCTGGTGGCTAACACGCAGATCTCAGTGGTGCTGAGGGATTTTGGCGAGGGGATCATGCAGCTGGAGAGGCGACGAGTGGAGGTCCAGTGGGAGATTGAGCGATGCTGGAATGAGACAGAGACCCGCAGTAACAGGATGCTCCAGGATGCTCAGCGGCAGCTCCAGGACATCCTCGCAGCTGCCTCAGCGCCGGGGAAGAAGCCCAGGAGGGACCATGGCGGCAGTGCAGACGGCTTGTAGTAGGAAAGCTAGATCGATCAGGGGTGCAGGTTGGAAGCTGCTTATTTTGGTGGTATGATCTGATGGTGAGGGGATGGAATTATTTTTCTTAGTTTTCATCCTCTCCCCGGGATGTGTTTAGTAGGAGTACTATGTAACTTACTTGCATTAGCCAGTTGACAGTCTCTGTTATGCTATGCTCTCTGAGACTCTGACACGCTGTCATGGATATGTGTTTGGATAGTCAAGTGTCAAGATTAATGGTAGTGCCTAGTTTAGTAACACCTGTGTTTCTTCTGGTTTCTATGCGTTGCTTTGTGTATTGTCGGAGCTGAGAGGTGCACGCATTTTCTGCATTTGTGCATTTGTACTGTGAGACCTGGGATTCTGGATAAGAAGGAGCTGACAATTGCAATTGTCTGTGTGATGATCTCTGGATAAGTACTAGTGTCTCTATGCATTCAACTGGAGATGTTCTAGCTAGTGGCTTTGATTGTGGTGGTGAATTGGTTCTGTCCCTCGACAGATGATGTGCTTGTGGTGCCTCTCTCGGTCACTTGTGCTAACTGAAGAATTATTCAGTTGGGTCATTTAGCACTTGCTTGTTTCTGTCATCTCAACTCGGAGAGAGAGTTACTCACCCTGTACTGGTAAAGTTACCCAACCAGTACTGATAAAGTTACCAACTCGTATTGATAAAGTTACCAACCTAATACTTATAAAGTTACCCACCCAATACTGATATAGTTACCTACCTAGTACTGATGGAGTTACCCACCCTGTACTGGTAAAGTTACCAACCTAGTACTGATAAAGTTACCCACCATGTACTGATAAAGTTACCAACCAGTACTGATAAAGTTACCAATCTAATACTTATAAAGTTACCTACCCAATACTGATGAAATTACCCACCCAGTACATATGAAGTTATCCACGTGTTCGTGATATAGTTATCCACCAGGAAATCCATGTAGTTAACATGTCCTCGAAATGGTAGTTACGAACGCAATGCCATCTTTTTTATGTGTAGTTTCACTATGAAATCGACAGTTATCATCCTAATACTTATACACGATAAATTTACCATCTCAAAGTGATGTGGTACCTTTAAATCTCGTAAAAATCTAAAAGAACAACAAAAAATGGTTCTATTTCGACCCGAAAACTAATCACTAATATGGTGGGTAACTTATATGTTACGGGGTGGTAACTTTTAGGCAAAAAAAAAAGTCGTCGGAACATATCGACATGGGATCTAGTTTTGAAGATCTCGTCGCGACTAGTCCAACGGTGAAAACGGATCATAAATCGGATAAACGGTTTGAGCTATGAAACATTTTAAATTTTTGGATTTCACAATTAATGCGTGATGATGTCAGCAGTTTCGTCTTTTTAGTGCATGCATGCAAAACATGATTGTTTCTCACACACACGCGAGATGACTTGAGAGTGTGTACATATTAGCTAAATGGAATTATCCTAACGCCTTACAGTTATGTCAAATATAAGGCGCCTTACACATAGTCGTTCCCTAAATAACCCACGGCACGAACGCGAACCGAATATCCATCCAGCAACTCGCTCGTACGGCGGGTGACGCGACGACACCTTCCTTCTTCCTTCTCCCTTTCCTCCACGAATCCGATCCGACCTCCTCCCTCTTCCTCCTCTTCTCCATCTCCATCCCCTCCTCGGAGATCCGATCCCGACTCACCTCTGCCCGGTCTCGCGGGTGATATATTCCCGAGATCCACCCGCACACCAACCGCCGCGTCGCGAGGATCGGATTTGAGTGAGGATGGGGGCGTGGATGTCGCGCGTGTGGTTCGTCATGTTCCCCGCCAAAGAGTACAAGATCGTGGTCGTGGGGCTCGATAACGCCGGGAAGACCACCACGCTCTACAAGCTCCACCTCGGCGAGGCCGTCACCGCCGCGCCCACCATCGGCAGCAACGTCGAGGAGGTCGTCTTCAAGAATATACGCTTCGAGGTTAGCGCACTAGCCCTTCTCCCGTACTTCCTTTCTTGAATCCGAGTTTATGCGGCTAGATTTGCTTTTGATGGTAGGTAGGCTGCGATGTTGCCTGCTCCCTCCATGATTGGCTCTTACCACTGTACTCCATATAGTGCTAGGAAAGCATAGCCAAATCATGCAGCCAGTGATTTATGTTTTTCCTTGAGATTAAGATCTAGCCTCAACAAGAGGGTTAGGAGATAGAAAAGAGTTACTTTTACTCTTCCTTGATGTACTTGTTAGGAGGATTCTAGAAACAATGAGCAGCGTCCGGTCTTGATTGCCCGTGTAGATATGGGTAAGTATCAGCGTTCATAGCTCCATTGGCTTGTGGACTTATAGCGAAATGGTAGCGAACTCCAGATAATGGATTCCTAGTTTTGAGATGTATGCTGTAGCAGATTTGCTTATCTTACATGTCACACTGTCACTATTTTAAAGATGGTACATACAGCATACCACATACCTCCATCTTGACTAGTAGTAAAAAACCTTTCTTTTCTGCCCCTTACTCAGGGTCAGATATGACTATATGAGTAGTGATTTTGTTTAGCTTTCCCTGTAAAAGAAAATTTTGATATAGCTGTCATGGTTGTTTCTAGACAAGCCCAAGCAGCCATCCTTTGCTCGACTAATACATTGGTCCAGTGGCGGACCCAGGATTTGGTGAAGACCAGGGCTAATTTCTAAAGCCTAAAAATATAGTACCTTTTAATCCCTCCCAACAACGTAATATAATCGGTAAAACACACTAAAAAGTATAAATGCATGTTTTACGTGAATATAAGTTCAATATTTAACCGAATGACAATAAGAAAGGCATAAAAAGATGTGGTGGCATGAAAGCATAGGGAGACACATTTTTTGTACCTAAATAACGAATCTTTGCTCTCATCCCAGCCTACGATTTCCTCATGATCATAGGAGAAGATCCAAAATCTACAAAGACAAGGAAAAATAATCTGAAAATAGTATGTAACTCAAAGATTGCGTTGATAAGAAATGACTGTTCGTGATGAATAAGTCCTCCCTCTCTTTGTCCCCTTCATATTCTTTGTAATAATTAAATAATTTTTGTTTAAATTCACAATCAACTAAACCTAATTGTAGCCGTCATACTTTAGAATCGATAAAACGTAAATTAAGATGTGAAAAGTAGCAGACTAGTTGGAGGCGATGAGCCGACGAAAATGCAGGCGCCGGTGGTCAGTGGGGGCTGGCGGCGATTCGGGTACTGCGGGTTGAAATCTCGAAGGACGCGACGACAACATCTTGTCGTGGTCGAGACGAGCGCATGTCCACCGGCCATTGTGGAATGCGGAGGCGACGCAATCAAGCGAGGCGTCGCTGGCCGCTGGGTGTGATTTGGCGAGGGCTGATGCCTCGAGCGTCGATCGGAACGCTGCCCAACAGGTTTTTTTAAAGAAGTAACGCGAAGCAAGCTACGGCCGGCCGCGTGAATGCGATTATGCCGGCCGCGTGAATGCGATTATGCGAACGACCCGGAGACGTGCCTTAGTGGACATGGTTTGTGGATGCTGCCTTGCTGGGCCTCTAAACTAGCCCGGGTCGTTCTCGCCCAAGGCCACGGGCTGGGCTGATTGTGGTCTAAATTTTCTGTGAAAATTACATAGGGGTACATGTATTACATGGGCCACGACCGGGGCTGTAGCCCGGGACCCAGTTCCGCCCCCGCATTGGTCAAGTTCATAGCACGAAGTAATAAAGCAATGATCCAATTGGATATCAATAAAAAAATAAAAAATCAAACTTTACGGTATATTAAAATATAACACATTCTCAAACTGTCTCGCTTATATACATTGCTAGTGTGTTTGCCCATTGGCTTTTTGGCCAGGTACAAAAAAATTGGCATTTATTTGGAGGGTTACCAATTTTTTTTCTTTTTTTGCGAAACACAGTACAACGTAGACGCCCACATACACGTGCACACACTCACCCCTATGAACGCACGCACGCACACCCTACCCCTATGAGCACCTCCGAAAGACTGAGCTGGTGGTTGGGTCTTGAGATTGACGAAGTCACCACAAGCGCCTCGCTGTCGACGGGAACGTCACCTCCCACTGAAGAATATTCCGCCTAAATGAGAAACACCAGTGTCAAACCTGGGGTTTGAACTCTGGTGGGCTGGGGGTACAACCACCCAGCTAACCATCTTGCCACATGCAAGTTCTCAGGTTACCAAATTTTGGCATGCCCATTTCCCAAGTATACCACTTCTTTTCAGTGTTGGACAAAACATGGGCAACCAAATTCTTGACCAAAAATTTGGCATGCCAAAAAGTTTAGCAGGGTTTGGCGCAACCAACCAGACACACTCATGCCATCCAAAATCAGATCAATCTTGTCTTGTTTCTCCCAAGCCCCGATCTGTGTGTTCATTAGCCATTTCTCACTTAAATCATTTTGCTTCCATAAGTTATAAGACTGCATATGCTTACTCCTAGATGAGGTCCGTTATGTCGAGTTGTTGCATACTTACAAAGTGCTGTGAATCCCAGCTATCTGAAATTTCAATTGCTGGAAAGATTTGTTTGTCTGTCTTGGGGCCGCCACAGCCCTAATAACAGTTTAGGGCACTGAACATTTTCTTTGTGGACTGGTAGAAAATTTTGTTTCATCCTGGGAATTTTGGTATGCACCACACAGAACATGTCAACTCCTAGTCTGATTTGTAGATGGTGAAATGTTTGCTAAATTTTGGCAGGTTTGGATTCGCAATAATCCAAAATACCTATATTAACTAGAATATTGGATGTGCTCTCCTATTTTGGCCATGAACAATATTTGCTACGACTAGTTGGGTGCAAAACCAAACATGCCTTAATTTTGTGGAAGTTGCGCATTCTGTTTTCACATTGTCGTGTGGAGGTTGTTTGGTCCATTCATGTGACAGCACTCATAGAACAGACACTGTTTTCTAGCAATGCCATTGAATTATCTGTACTTAATTCATGTTTGATGAACCAGGTGTGGGATCTAGGAGGACAAGAGAGCCTACGGACTTCATGGGCTACATACTATAGAGGAACTCATGCTGTGATCGTAGTAATCGACAGCACTGACCGTGCTCGCATCAACATCATCAAAAATGAGCTCTTCCGGTTGATTCAGCATGCAGACCTTGACAACACAGCTGTCCTCGTGTTTGCAAACAAGCAGGATCTCAAGGACGCCATGTCGGCGGCTGAGATCACCGATGCCCTGTCACTTCACAGCATAAAGAACCATGACTGGCACATACAAGCCTCGTGCGCTATCACAGGCGAGGGACTCTACGACGGCATGGGGTGGATAGCCCAGAAAGTCGCCGGAAAGGCCACGGCGAGCTGACCACAAAAACATTCTGTATTTTGGTGAACTTGTTGGAAGAAGGGAGGCGGGATGGGTTTGTTGTTCCTGCCACTTCAGTGTCTATTTATGTTGTTCCATATCTGAAAACTCTTTCTGTAAACACCCATCTAATATAGGAGGCAAATTCGCACGTGTGCTTTTACTTGTTAGTAATGTCTTATTATTTGTATGAAGCTCATCCGTGACAAGTCAGGGACAGCACGAACTTCTCAGAGTAGCAGTCGACAACTCCCCTTAAATAAAAGGACAACTACTGAAACTGGAAAAATTGCTTGCCTCTAAGACCAGTTCAACCCAAACAAACTCAAATTAGACAGATTCAACCCGGACAAATACGAATAGACTGGAGCCGTTTCTCACGGATACCAAAACCTGACGAATTCAACAAGGACAAAGACTAGGTTGATGATGCGTGACCGCTCTGCAAATTTTTGGCCGGCAGCTCCATCAATCATCACTAGACAAATGGCCAACTCCATCTCCTTGCGTGAAGAGAAGCACAAGACAAACTGTTTCCACTTCCATCGGTGAGGAAACATGCACGTCGTTTCACAGTAGCGGTGCGTCCAAGATCCATGACATACGAGTTGCTAATACGTAGCTCTAGCCCGCCAGCGACCCGGGGTGAGATTCGACTCAACCTACATAGCGTACGAATCTGTCTCTCATCACGTCGTCGGCGATCGTTTCGTCACTGCTCTTTGGAGGGAGAGTTGAAACTAGGTATTTTGGAGTGGAGATTAATTTCGTGATCCGAGCTCTAGTTTTTTTTTCGAGATTGACTCCGAGCTCTAGTGAATTCTTTATTTATTTTAAACGTCCAATTTGATTTTATAGTGAAAAAAATCATGGTTCTTCTCAATGTTGTCTCCCACAAACGTGTAAAATTTCAGTTTGAAATACTTTGTATTTGAGCTACACAAAAATGAAAAATGTACAAATCTGTGTACAGTGAATAATGCACATTTTCAAATGTTTAAATTTTATCATTTTTGTGTAGTCCATAATAAAAAGAATTTCACGTTGTGATTTTTCATTGTCTACATCCATATTTGTTTTCATGATTTTCTGAAACTTCTATTTTTTTAAAAAAAAACTTTCAAGGCAAAGTGGCTTTCCGGGTATTTCGTCCAAATATTAGTGGCCGCAGAATGATATCCTTGTGAGCAGAGAGTCCCATGTTGCTCTCCCTCGAGAATCGTGAGAAACAAAATTACTTTCAAGGCTGGATGAACCTAGCTAGCGTGCCTGATCAATTGATTATACTACCTTGTTGGGATGTTGGATTCAGGTGCAGATTTGGATTTGGATTGCCTTGGACGCGCCGGAAATAGTTGGATATTTGTGATGTTCCAAATGGAACAAATTAAAATATGTACTCACCAGACTCTACAGTCATAACTTTCCACTTCTATCAATACGGTTTGTAGTCTGAAAAGTTGGATCAGGCAGTGTCTGTATTTGATTGTACCATTGCACAAAATATTTTTCTCTCGGAGTTCCCTCCGTATGGATCTTAGTTTTCGGCTTTTCGCCCAAGACAAGGACGCAAATGCGTCGTAACGATAGCACCCATTTTTAATCGATGTGACTTCTGGTGTGTATTGTAGTGTGTTGTCATGTGCTTGTAATCAAGGACGGAGTAAGCGATGGATCCAGCCTCGGGCTGCGCAGCCTCTTCTGAGCTGAGTCTGATCTCTCTTTTTCAATAATTTCTTGAGGAAACCTTGTTATATAGGCCTGACTATTTTTACGTCATGAACTGCTGCTTTTCATTAATATATAGTCTCCACTAGAATGGGTGACTAATATGTGTGATTACCTATGGCTACGATTAGACTTGGTATCACGAACGATTAGATGTTGAAGTCGACCGAGCACACGTAACCAATATGTAAAGGTACCATGGGGTAGTAAAAATATACTTTCTCCGTTCCATAATATAAGACGTTTTAAAAAATATCGATCGCTAAACGAGTCAGTTCACAGGAAAGTATCGATCGCTAAACGAGTAGAGACTTTTGGCTCCGAACTCCAGTTGCTCTCTTCAATTTAAAAAAATTCTAACATCATATTTACGAGTTTCAAAAAATCTCGAAAAAAAAACTCCAGGGGTAGCCAATAGTATATCCCATGAACGTGCAACATATAAACTTCAAATACTTTGTATTTTGTGCTACACAAAAATGAAAAATTGTGGTTCTAAATATGCATATTTTTAAATCTCTAAGTTTTACCAGATTGGTTATTTTTTGTAACCCATAATACAAAGTATTTAAAATTGAAATTTTACACGTTTATGGGATACACCATTGGCTACCCGTAATCTTTTTCAGAATTTTTTGAAACTCGCAAATATAATTTTCGAATTTTTTTAAGTGGAGGAAGCACCGGAACTCGGAGCAAGAACACTTTCCGTCGCTAAACCCCATTCCAATTGCCTTCTACTTTTCTTTAATGGTTTAGTCGCAATAATTTAAACAGCATCCAAAATATAATTTTAACCACTTCTACTATAATTAAATTTATATTTGAAGATAAATTGGCATATGATTTCCAACCTATTGAAAAATCAATAGTCAACGTATGAAAATCTCACAAGACCTGTTTAAAGCTTCATTTGTTTTCTTATAATTATAACCGAAGAGAGCAAGTAATATGCAAAAAAAAAAAAACACTAAGTTTTGCGAGCCCGTCAAGAAGTTGCTACAATTAGCCATTAGCAGTTATTCCAAAAAAAAACATTAAAAACCGAGACAACTCTTTTGTCCATTCCAAGGTGAGAATCGTGTGAAGCATGATGTTAGCCATGATTCCTTGATCCCACATTCCCACCACACAAAGATGCCCATCCCTGCCATTTGGGCTCTTCCTACTCATTGCACCTTCCACATCACCGCCCATCTTACAAATAAACCTTCAAACTCTTCCCCTTCTCTCTACAAATATACCTCTCTCGCACACTCCCGCACAAACATACACACAAAAACATGGAGGCCACCGCGCTTGTGCTCCTTCCTCACGGTGGACTCACGGTCAGAGCACCGCCCTCCGTGCGAGGAAGAGGTGTCTCCTGCGTGATGAAGCAGAGCTATGTGAGGAGGATCAAGCGCTGCTCCACGGTTCGAGCCGTCATGGTGAGGCCACAAGAGGCAACGCTAGCGCCACCACCTGTGCCAGCGCCGGTGCGAGAGACGGTCGCAGGGACGACCGCGCCGACGGTGTACCATGACAGCTGGCTCGACAACCTGGCCATTGGATACCTGTCCAGGAAACTTCAGGAAGCTTCTGGTTCGTTCCCACATACATTTGCCAGCTTTGGAATGATCGACCGGTGCGTTCATGTTGTTCTAGGCTTCCAGCCATGTGTGCGTAGTCGTCGATCATGACTGCTTATGCTGCATGAGAAAACGTAGTTCTTGTGAATAAACCAATGCTATTTTCACTTTTTCTTAGTAATACTACCACAGCCTTAACTTGACAATAAAACCACAATTCCTTAGGCGCCCACTCGGTCTTTGTCTCAACAAGGAAGACGGCCATGTGCCTCCGACACTTGTGCCCCACACGTCTTGGAAAGTAGAGAAATTGTCGGCTCCGTATAAAAAACAGGCGGGACATGGTCGATAAATACGGTGGCAAAACCACTCATAAAACTTGTGAGGTATGGACGGATGGGTCAAGTATCTATTGTAGTACTAGAAGTTTGTGATTTAAGTAAAAGAAACAAAACTGGGTTTGATGTTAGATGCTTCCGAAGAATAAAATGGACCTATCTTTAGATGCTTATTTTTGTCGTTAGTTGCTTGTGTTGCCACCTGACGGGGGGTGCCACTATGGTCCGTCTATATATATGCCATTTTTGTCAGTATAGATGGATTAATCTGATTTAATTAGCTACTCCTCAGGTACGCAAAGCAGCTACCAAATTAGCCGGCGCTGCTCACGTAATGTTATGCTTTCCTCTCCGTACGTACCACGGGAAGTTTTCTAACTACGTCTAACCTATTGCAAAACGAGCAGAAGTGCATGAGCATATATAGCTAGGCAACTACGAGGGGTCATAACTTGCCGGTCGAATACAACTGTGAGGTGCACATTCTAGGAATCTTTTAGTGGTCACTATGTCCTTTATGTTGTTCTTCCCCTTCAGAAAAGTTCACACAAATAACCTAATTGAGAAGCCTTCCTATAAAAAAGAAAAAGGAAATAACGGAGCCTAATGGAGAAGTCAACGATCATGCAGCAAATGGTTTTCCTCTAGGAGTTGGCCACTTAATTAGTGTGTCTACTGTGTGCGTGCGTAAATTCCTATGTTTGGTCGTCAGTATCCCTCACATTTTTCATGACTAGACAGGCGAATAAGTAGCATCCAGCAGCCATGACCTCCTCTTCTTTTTTTGCCCCGTTGATGGCACACAAGAAAAAGTAGATGTTTTTTCCTTATAGAGGAAAAAAATTATATGATGTGATGTTCACGAGTAGTTTTCTACAGTTTTAGCCTTTAGGTCCAAATTATGGATGGTGAACACTTACTGACTGGCATGAACATGCATTCATGCATGTATAACAGGGATAAAGAATGGAAAGCCTGGCTACGAGGGCTTGATAGAGGCCGCCGTGACAATCTCCAGAATCTTCACACTTGAAACACAGAGCGAGATTGTGGCCAACGCTCTCGAACGAGCAATGCCAAGCTATATCGTCACAATGGCAAGTACCCTTCATGATAAGGATGCATAATTAACCTTAGAGGATTTCTTATTTTCACTTGCATTACTAGAAAGTACAGAAACCATGGAAGATATCTTTTAAAATGAGGGAAAAAACAGTATAATTTTTTCTATTTTTTTTACCTGGATTTGGGTTGAGAAAATTCTATTTGGGCAGATAAAGGTGATGATGCCACCTTCAAAATTTTCCCGGGAGTACTTTGCTGCCTTCACCACGATATTCTTCCCTTGGCTGGTTGGACCATGTGAGGTATATACACAGCCTTTCTCGTGTTAAAATGTTCTTGCCCGTGTATGAAGGGGTAGCCTGTAGCAGAGCATTATTCACAGGAAAGAATTCATGCTAGTGCTTCTGTTGAGCCCTACGCAAAAGGAATGATATAAAGCCACATGCCAAGTTGATTAATATGCAAAAATAGTTTTTTTTCAAAAACAAGTGTAGAATATACTATATAGGATTGACACCTATAAGAGTCCCGTAGTTTTTTATGAAGCATACCTAGTGCATATATTAGTTTGAAATGCAGTCACGCATGGAATACACTCCCCAACTTTAGATAAGTTGTCTGAGTGATCATTGTGTCATTG
The DNA here is from genome assembly GCA_947311845.1 of Poa pratensis. Taxonomy (NCBI): domain Eukaryota; kingdom Viridiplantae; phylum Streptophyta; class Magnoliopsida; order Poales; family Poaceae; genus Poa; species Poa pratensis. The sequence goes on along the minus strand of CAMZMU010000049.1, from coordinate 64,821,166 downwards.
AACAAAGGTAAGGGAATCGGAAGTCAATGGAGCGAGAGAGAAGAATGTGGTGCTCATCCCCAAATGCAGGTAATTCAATCATAACTGAGGAACTTTTTGTTTGAGTAGTGAATGCCAGAATAAATTTGTTGAAGTTTAACAAATTGAATATAAGGTGTCCGATACATATTGGTCCAAATGGTTTTTGGTCTCAAAATTTACAGGTGTGATAATTATCAACCAAGTTTGCTATTAACAGGGCATGATTCTGCAACATCAATTAGTTCTGAATCAAACATTTGCAGTATTTCAATCTTACTCGAGTACCTCCACTTAAAAGTAAAGGCATGAAAGTACTAAGATTAACATGCAACTTGTATTGTCCATGTCGTGATTGTGGGAAACTGACGATCCTACTCACACTCCACAAACTGCCTATAAGAAGATGAAGAAATATCTAAGAGGCCAATGCACCATACCAGTACTACACATGTTAGAGACACTATCCAAATTATCACTGATTTAAGGAAGACATTTAGTAAGGTCAGAGTACAGACATACCAGTAAGTGATGCTGATATTTCTTAATTTCTTATCTTACTATGTGACAGATTTCTAGAAAGCACCAATTGTGTCGGTATGTGCACGAATCTTTGCAAGATTCCATCCCAGAAGTTTATGAAAGATTCGCTTGGAGTTTCTGTCTACATGTCACCCAGTAAGCTTCCTCTACTTCAATCCATGAGACTATCCTGAATAATGAGTACATCAGTGGGAAGCAACAACTGAGCTAAACTTGTTTGAATACCAGTGAAATTATCAAAATAAAAACTCTGGCTACCCTGAATTGTCACTGAAGATGGGTTAAAACCTGAAAATGTATTTATAGCTACCCTGGTCAGTAAACTAATTATAATGTAACGCAACAATGTACTAACGTTGACTTGAGTAAACTTTGAATATGACCTTTCCACTTTAAGTAGTGCTATAATAGGTTCATAGCCACCCAAATGTTTAGACTAGCTATAGGGAAATGTTAACTCAAAGCATCCACGACATCAAGATTCTCATATGATAATACATCACTTAACTTGATACATTCAACCTTAAGATCTTGCCACCTATACCCACTGAGGTTCTTTACCTCTGCCGTTACCGGAACCACATGCTACCATTTGGGTGACAAAAAGGGTTGGGGTGGGACCAACATGTTTTCAAATCATAAAGCAATTGCAAGCATTGCACAGATATAGGGCTAGCCCCTCTGTGTCATTCTTAGTGAGTGGTGGCAAATAGCAGACACAAGTTGCATGCCAGGCAAATACAGTACAGGCACCTTCACCTCACAGTGAACAGCCAGCATGTTTCAATTCTGAGAGCAACATGGTTCAACCTCACTTATGAGAAGCACTCGTTGTGAGTGTTAGGTCAGCCAGGGTGATTCGCTATGTATTTCAGCTGCAACGCGTTGTTTCTAGGGCATATGATGTTGATATTTATGACGGCAGTCCACTGAATGAGAGATTAATTTGAGTTGTGATATGCAAGGCATGATTTCCTTTGTGCTTTCAAGTACCTAGCTCCGAGGGCTGCCAATGAATGCTAGTTTACTGGCACTGCTAATTGTCTTAGCCCTTGGGGATTATCTTCACCACTCACTACTCATGTACTATATTGCAATGGAGCGTTTCCGACTCCATGGATGATGCCAACAAAACCAAACCATCTGTTCTTTATCAACTTTTTTTTTACACTTGGAGTAAGAAACTAATAGAGTAAGGCATATCATGTTAAGTTCAAACAATCCCTGAAGGCCGTTAATAGTTAATTAGGTACGAGTGGAAATAGAACATGTACTTACGTCAATCACCTTTTCAGATTTTGAAGACATGAGCTGTGAGATGATCTTTGGACAGCAACCTCCTGAAGATGACCCAGCACTCAAGCAGCCCTGCTTCCGCACAAAATGTATGGAAGTCACTGGAAGAGACATTTTAACAGAATTAACCAATGTTCCTCTTAAGTTCTTATGCATTTTTACTTTTATTTGCAGGTATTGCAAAGCAGAACTATGGTGTGAATTGCTAGCATATCTGGTCAGACGAAAATTATTAATGATTAAACACCCCTAAATATCAGTGAAACGCCTACAGCTCCATGTCCTTCATTTTATTCCTTTGGGAAGCAGCACTAGATCCATAGTTCTATTTTTTTAGAGAAACTTGCAGAAGGATTTTTTAATACATACAGTTATTATGTCAAATTGTTACCCAGAACAGGCTAAAGATGAAACAAAATGTATCATATTACTCTGAGCAAGAAATTTATACCATCACTTGGTGGGTCATGTCTAAATTTATCTGTTGCGGGAAGACTTACCGATTACTGCCATTGTGGGTCCACATCAAGTTAGGTCCAGTAACAGAAGATTAATAGTTCCGATTGTTAGTTTAATATTTATACTGCCTCTGCTCGGATTGTGAAGGTAAAACAGTGTAATCTTCAATATTATCTGGCAATTGTGTGAATAGTGCAGGACAGGCGTTCAAAACTGATTTTTGGCAACATCTGGAGCACCTACCAGCAATCCAAGACGAGACTGCCATTTGGATGGCATGAGCAAAATGATCGAGGGAGTTGTGTGCACGAGCGAAAGCATAAATTTGAACATGACAGCCTTCTTATTACTAGTCTGTTTTATTGTTTCTTTAGTTGTAATTTACTAGCTTGTCTCATCTGATCTTGCACAAATTCTTTTGTGCACAACATTGTGTTTTTTCACGCCATCTAGTATATTCCCAGCTAAGGTTGGTTTTTCAGAAAAGGTTAATTATCTCTTTGTTGCATATTTTATTTAAACTCTATTTTGTGCATAGCATATCCTATCTCTTACGTAATCGGGTATGTTAGAGAGGCTCAACGCAAAGACAGGACCTAATACATTTAGGTCAAGCAAGAAATAAACATAAAATTGCCCCGACAAACCTTGCAGTATATTTGTTTCATGAAGTTACTAGAAACGTGCAATTTTAGTAACTTCATGAAACATATATGCTAGTGTAGTATATTTGGAAAATCTGCAGGAACACAAAGAAAAGGGGAAAGCAAGACTTTACTTCGGGGATTAGAAAAAACTCACTTTATTACGCACATATTCCTCTAATACATTTGAGAGTTCAAGTTGTCACTCACAGACTCAGAGCCTCTGACCACACCTGCAGTGACTGTAGCTAGTAGAGAGTTTCGCTTTGCTCTTATAAATTATAATATATTTTAGCTAAGAGTTTCTGAAGTAGATTGTTCAATCAATATGAACTTTACCAATTCGTGACATACTAGAACAGGATATTAATTTTACTTGTGATAATATAGTGCACAAATGCATATCTATCTCCAAATTCTAAGTATCTGCTGGTATATTGTATAAAAATATCCTCCAAAATTTGGATTACAATGAAACTCGTATCTATTAAGGGAAACAAGCGTCTCAAAAAGGAGGGGAAATAGTTCAGCACATTTCTAGATTGTGGAATATACATCTCAAAAAAGAGATTGTGGGATATATCTTCATAGAAGATGTCCTGGTACAGAGAAAGGAAAAAGGTTTTCCACATCCTGATTCTGGAGACACTGGTAAGTAAATCATGACTGACTTGACCAAAAGGGTATAAAGTATCACAGCTTAACATTATTACAGAGAAGAATAGTTAGGATCTATCATCCTGAAAGATGCCACTTTCTGGGACCTATAGCACTTGCAGAATATGTTCACATAAAGAATTCATACAACAAGACAAGGTCAAGACAGGGATAATCATCATTCAGAACTACCGACATGGCTTCCACACCTATCGTGTTTTGGCTGCTGAGTTGTTTCAGTAGCCTGCTTTCATAATTCCATTTGCATTGATTTTTTTTTTTTTTGCGAGTACGCAAAGTGCGTACCTTATTTGTATAGAAGAGAAAGCAAAGAGTACAACCACTAGCTGGGGACAACACCCAGCCAGTAAACGCCACAATACAACTCCAACTCCAACTACAACCCAACTAGTGAACTACTCTCGCAAAGGAGATGTTAACACCAAGGCCAGCGTCTTGCCAGAGCTTCCAGTCCGCCAAAATCTGCTCCACTAAACCCAGCACCGAGAAATGCCCTCTCCTCACAGGGTCGTTTAAACCCCTGGCAATAACACTAAGAATCTCAGGGTTGTGATCCATCTAAAACAGGTATAAAAACACCAACACCCCACAGCCCCAGTACATCACTGAGCCATGATCCCTCCAGTGCCGCCTTCGAGACCCCTGCTACTCGCCGGCATAGACTTGCCGAAAGTGGCTGCCATCGTCCGGAGGTGCTGCTCCCGAACTGGGGAATCAAAAAGGCCTCTGAAATCCTGCAGAGCCGCTTCGTCAACGTCCAGGTTAGGCTGCGTGATACCCAAAGCCTTGAGGAGCACTGTTTCCGCAACGGAGGTCTTCTTCGCTCTTCTACTGGCTGCAGACGGTGGAAGCGGCGTCGCCGCACTTGCACGCGTAATACGTCTCGGGGTGCACAGCTCCAGATCATGCTGCACCTTGCTGGACTCAATCTCCTTGAGCAACGGTGGCGCTAACTTCTTCAGGATTCCAGCGCAAAACCTCCTCATCTTTCCCATCGCAACCTCTGCTTCAGCTTCGACAACTGCTCTGCGATCGGAGTCCATGATGACTCCCTGCATCTGGTCATTTGGCCCATGAAAAGATACGAGTGGCTCAATCGACAGCCCACCCGAGCTAAGCTCCTCCTGGGCCACCTGGGCCTCCTGGCCCGCAAGGCCCAGCTCACAGCACGGCCGAAGCACCTGGCCTGCTGAGTTCCCGCCATCCGCACCACACAAAGAAATTTGAATGTAGCCGTTGCTAGAGGCTGCCTCCGTCTCCTGTTCGTCCAGCTGGGTGGGCCCCTGCGCAGACCCAGATGACTCAGTCAAAGTGACTGCAAAGTAGTCCAGCCCCAGGCCCGAGACCGCTTCCTTGTCCTGATCCCGGCCTGATGGCAGTGGCAGTTCACTGACTCCTTGCGGTATCCCCGCCACCCCGATCTCATCAGCTGTCTCACACTCCCTTGGCGCCACCACATGCTCCCGATCCGAGGCGTCCGAGATGGTCCTCTCGTGCGGCCTCTCCTTGTCTGCACACTCCGCATCAGCCAACACTTCCTTCGAGCGTGTCGCCCCCTCAGTGGTTCGCACCCCGGATAGGTTACAGACCCCAGTTGTCGTTGGCTCGTTGCAGCGATGCTACCCGAACGCGCAGACCCAGCAGCCTCGGGATCCGCTGCCACAGCCAAAGCTGTTGTGTCGGCTTGCTTTGGTGCAGAGTCCTTCTGATGAGAGTGGAAGCCCATTGGTCGTTCCAGTCTTTTGGCCCCACAAGCCTGCAAGCTTTTCCTCCTCGCAATCCTACCGTCCAACATCGGCAGCCTCCAATCCGACGGTCCAGCCTGATCCCGGCCGGCTAGGGTTCCAACGTCACCCTGCCGCCGGCCAACACCGCCGCCAGCACCCTGCCCCTCGTGCGACGCGAAAGCACCTATACTATCAGGGATCCCAGCCCTCCAAGGCCTATCGATCGACGTCCAGTAGCCTTCGCCGTCATGCACAAGGTCGCCCTCCTCCGGCAACCCATCACTATCACTTTCCGGCGATCCACGCAAACGGAACCCCGGCTCCTCCAGGACAACAAATTCCTCCACCCTCTCAATGTGGGTGAGAACACGGTATTGTAGCAACCCCAGCTCTTTGATCCTGTCAACTGGCGGCGGGAACGAGATGCCCGGCGCCGGCTCCGGCACCCAGAGTAAGCTCAACGGTGGAATCGCCTCCGGATCAGTCGTCCAAGCATCTGCCCTGAACGTGCCAAGATCAGACCTGTCCGCTGTCTCCTGTGCCACCGCTTCAATGGATCCCGACGTTCCCAAGAGACTCTGCACCGTGTCAGTCTCAAACGCGTGCGGCGGGATGCCTTCCACCGCCATCTGCACCTTCGACCTCATCACAACCTGGCGCGCCTGAGCCTGCCGCGTCCATTGACGGAAGTACAGCTTGAAGCCGCCGTGCTCCAGAAACGGTCTTTCCGCCATACTGCGCCGGTGCTCCTCAGAGCTGAACACGATCAGAAAATCTTCCGGCTTGAACACGTGCACCGAGAAAGATCCTCTAGGCACATCTGTATGTGCAACGATCGCCTCCTCAGCCTACTCCCGGGACACGGCTGGCCTCGCACCACCAACGTAAGCCACCAGCGCAAAACGGAGCCTGTGCTCCATGTCCTCCATCTGTGCCGTGCGGCGGATGATGCACACCGGCGGCGGCGCCAACTCCTGAGCGAACTCCTCCCTTGCCACACCTTGCTCCGTCACCGGCTCGCCCGCACGCGCGGGCGGCTGCCCCGGAACGCGCGGCACCCACGCCGTCCTTGAAGGACCTGGTTGTGCAGCAGGCGTCCGCTGGCCCGGCGCGCCAGGCTGACCAGCAGCAGGCGCACCCTGACCCCAGCCACCAGGCTGCACACACCTAGTCCTTCCCGCGGCGGCCTGCAGTCTTCTTGCCACCACCTCCATGGCCTGCCTCCGAAGCTCGTCCTCCGACTCCGGGCTGCGGGGCCGCTTGCAACCACCCGAGCCATGCCCTTCTTCCCCACAGCGGATGCACACCTGTTTGTTGGTGCAGTCCCGCTTGTAGTTCCCCTTCTGAAGACACTTGAAACACTTCCCTGCCATGGTCGACGAGACCTGCCAGCCGCCTGATCTCTCTGCATCTGCTTCCTGCGCCTCCACCTCGCCTTCCGCGACTGTTTCGGCTGTTGCCAAACCAGCCCTTCCTGCACCCTCTGACCTGTCGCCGCCAGATCTGCCGCGTCGGTCAACGCCGTCTCCCTCCGACCCGAGCTCGCCTCCGAACCGCCTCCCGACTGCGCCTCCATGGAGGACGAGGACAGGGACTCAGAAGACATCCCAAGCCCCGACACCACCGGCCGCGCCGCAGACGACGCATCCGTGCTGGGCAGAGAAAGGTGGCCGTCGCCCCCGGAGCGGCAAGCGACGGGTGGGTGGACGCCGGGGCCGGGGTGGCCACCGGCGGCGGGGATGGGGGCGAGCGCGCTAACCTATCGCCTTCTATCTCATGGAAAATCACACAATCAGACCTTCAAGCATGGGTTGTGGCAACTATGTGGATGATCTCAAGAACGACAATAGTCGGCACCTCCCTTGCATTGATTTCTCCTAAATACGCAGTGCAGATCCTGATTCCTGACCGAATATGCTAAATAACATGTTTTTGCTGTAATAACCACACAATAATATGTTAAAGAGAAGAAAACCTTCACATTACCAGATGAAAAACATTTTCTTTTTCTTTCCCTGACACTTATTTTCCTTCAAATGCATGTGAACTGTATGATTTTGTAGTACTAGTACAACAAATGGTGCACAGATAATTTTAACATTAAATATATCAGTAGATCATCGCTCATGACTATAATCATTAGAGGTGCAAATCAGTATTGTCAGCCTAAAACAAGATTTCTTGTTGTCTCAGTTATAAGTTATAAGTAGTATGAAAAACATAAAATCTCCAGAAATTTTGAGTTTTTTTTAACTAGAAATTTTGAGATTTAAGTTATACAAGGAAATAAAAGTCATATATTTATTCTTTTTTTTTGTTAGCTGGTGCACTTTTCAAGATAGGAAAAGAGAGAAACCCAACAATTAACACAATTCATCGTGGCATGGTATCCAGCATTGCATAAGAGACACTAAATTGATATTTGCTATCATGTACTGCAAATCTGTACAGAACTTCAAAGAATGCCATGAGCCCCAAAAGGCATAAGCTCCAGAACTCAATATAATTCTGATATCTAAATTGCTTTTGAAGCATGCTAGGGTCGAAAAAATTCTCAATAATCACAGTGTTGGTTCGGCTGAGGTAGACAAGAAAAGCTAGCGAAACAATCTTGACAATGTAACGACGAATTATTAAATACCAACTAAGGTGCCTTAAGAATATGCTTCATGCATGGAGCTTTTTGTTTACTACGGAGTATGTTACATTGAGATGGTGATCACTGATCAACACTGAAGGATTATCAAATAGAATGCTAATACAGCATTACCATAGGCAGCTGCAAAAAATTGCTTAGCGGGACTAAGATAGAAAGTCTAGCAACTCTCATAGAGACGTGTGTATTCCAGTTACTTGAAAAATAAAAATATAAGAGGAAATGCCAAAATGTTAACAAACGAATATTGCTCCATAAATATTTGAAAATACTCAATCTTGAGTTTTTAGCATCACGATCAATCTCTCTGAATTTTTGTCCTCTGAACTTCTTTTCATAAATTGAGTACCTTAAGAATATCATAACTGGACTAACTATTACAACCTAACACATGTTCTTGTCGTGAATTTGATGTTGTTAAGTACTTTATTACTTTAAAACATGGATGTGTATATATTTTAATACATCGTAACAAAAGTATCTTAAGTCACAGTCTAAGGTTTTGTTGGATTCACAAATCACAAGTTATAGTTATATCGGCACAAGTATTTGTGATCAAAGCATAAATGAAAATCTAATGCTCAATAGCTTATATAGCAGTTCCAGACTGCCCAAGTAATTTGCATGCCCACCTAACTGGTGTCACAACAGTAGCATTTTCCACATGTATAAATAACTGTTCTTAAGGATGGTTTGAACACGTAAGTAGAAGTAATTCAACAAGGCAAAGAGCTGTAAAGTTGGAAAAATTGAGCATTGGTTATACTGAAAGAAATATCGAAATGCCATAATTCAAAGGTAAGACAATCATACATCTAGACAATAATTTCAGGGCCTGCTTTAGAATTGAGAACATGATATATAAGATATGACCAAATGATGAAAAAAGAGGACAATCTAACAATATGTGAGCCATACCTTCTAGCACGTATTTACAGCATTTAGCCACATTCGCTCCAGCTGCAACCTGGTATCGAGTTCAGTCCTCTTGACAATCTGAGAATATCATCAGCGGTATCCCTTCTCCCCAGCGAGACATAAATATCAGCAAGCATTTTATAGTTGGCTCGATTTTCTGGATCCAGAGATAGGAGATGTCTGGCTGCTGCTTCTCCAATCACCAAATTTCCACATGAACGGGAAGCACTTAGCAATATCCCCCATAATACAGTATTGTCAACATGTTCAGAAATAGTGTTTTTAATCAGGTCATATGCATCAGTCAGGCGTCCAGTACGACAGAGCATATCAACGACACATGATATATGCTCAACATCCGGCTCAACACCGTATTGTTCTTCCATGCACTTGAGCAAGTCCATGCCATCTTCAATAAGACCTGTGTTTCTACATGCAGATAACACAGCAAGAAAAGTGTAGCGGTTTGGTTTCACTTCTGTTTTCTTCATCAGCTCAAAAAGCTCGATAGCTTCAGCAGCATGTCCATTCCAGGCATATACCTGAATCATAGTAGTCCAAGAGATTACATCCTTGTCCACAATCCCACTAAAGGCATCAACTGAATGTCTAAGACTCCCACATCCACCATACATGCTAATAAGTGAATTAGCAACTGTCCTTTTATTCTGGAAACCTCTTTTAACAATCTGACCATGTGCTTCCATCCCCTTTTTCAGTGATGGAATCGAAGAGATCATAGGTAGGATCTCCAAGAATGTGACAGCATCTGGGTCAATGCCTACCTCTGCATTTCCACTGTAAATCCGATTGCCTTCTCCACTTGTCCACAAACTCCACAACCTTTGATCATAGCATTCCATGCAACTACATCATCTCTAATTTCTTCGACTCCATGTACAAGACCGATTGAGCAATCTAACTGTCCACACTTTGCGTACATATATATCAGTGCAGTTACCAGAGAGGGGTCTCTGTCGAATTCACTAGAATTAGCCAGCACATAGGTTTGTTCGATCCATTTTCCTTCTTTCAACTCACCAAGCTCAGTGCATGCCATAATGACATTAAGCAAGATGGACCTGGTGACCAACACAGTCGAATTTGACACCATCCAACGGAATAACTTAAGAGCAGAATCTGGTCGCTCATTCCGAACAAGCCCACCAATCATCGTACTCCAAGTGATGGAATCTTTCGCCTCCATCTGACGAAACAACATCACAGCCTCGCTCAAACAGCCAAACTCAGCATACAACTCCAGGAGAGCATTGCAGACAAAAATGCTAAGGTGGAAACCAGACCTAATTACAACAGCGTGCATCATATTGCGGACCTTCCACGAACCAGAACTTGCAAACCCAGAAACCAAGCTCACCAGTGTCGACTCAGTCGGAGTCACTCCATCCGCCGACCTCATCCTTTGAAACAACCTCAGAGCGGGGCCCAACTGACCCGCGCGTGCATATCCAGCAATCAAGGCATTCCACACCACGTCATCTCGGTGCGGCATTCCATCAAACACTGTGCGAGCAGCCTCCGTATCGCCCGCTTCAGAATGCATCACGACCAGCGCTGTCCCAACCAAGAGGTCAGACGCAAACCCTTTCGCGGCCGCGTCGCTCCAGATACGCCGACCGAGCTCAAACTCCGACGCCCGGGCGCAAGCCGTCAGGGCAAGGTGGTACGTATGGTGGTCGGGCGGGCACGCCATCTCTTGAAAGAGCTCGATCGTCAGGTGCGGGAGGCCGTGCGCGAGGTACCCGCGGAGCATGGCGTTGTAGAGGAGGGGTTTGGGCCGCACGACGGAGCCCGGCCCGGGGAGCGATGCTGCTGCGCCGGGCACGGCGTCGAACGACTTACGCGCGGCATCGGTGGCGCCGATGCGGAAGTAGCGGGAGACGAGGAGGGAGGCGAGGAATCCGTTGCCAGCGAGGCCCGATACGACCGCGAGCGCGTGGGGGCGGCGGACGTCGCCGGCGGCGGCGGAGATGGCTGCGGCGAGGACCTCTTTGAGCGCTTGGTACCCATAGGTCGCGGCGCGCATTTAGACAGGAAAGCAGAGCTTCTGTTTGAATAAGGCCGCGAAATTTAAGGCTAAATAAAAACATGGGCTGAGCGGCTCACGTATTAGTACTTTGGTAGAAAGCCAGTGCCGTCGTGGGCCTGTGATGAACTCATGATGACTTATATAGTTATATTCCTTTTTCTCAAAAAAAATATAGTTATATTCCTCAAAGAAAATAAAAAGGGTGCCTCGCTACCACATATTGTTTTTTTGGTGAAGTCTCTTATTGTCATATGACCTTTGCTATGAAAATTTTCTCTAGCAGATACTGAAAAAGTGATCAAACCCGTAAATTTGCAGTTATTGTCAAAGGGATGCACTGAATACATCCCGTAAAACAGGATAAACCGAAAAATATTTTTCATATCCCCGGATATTATCATCTACATACACTAAACAACGGGAAACGAGTCAACGCTCCCGCTGGCGCCGCCGAGTTCTGAGTTCGATTCCACGACGAGGAAGCTCAATTGTGGCGTCAATCTTCGATTCCCGGTGAGAAGGTTTGATACTTATCGATTTCCACCGGAATCGTGGCATGTTCGAGTAGCTACATGGAATCACCTCTATGTGAGCACCTGTATGGCCAAGCTCCCCCATGGGAGCACCGCCATGGGAGGACGCAGGTTGAGGCGGGGGAGGCCAGCACTAAGAAGGCCAGGCGAGAGCCTGAGCCGGGCGGGGGCGGCTATGGGAGCCAACAGGAATTGAGACGAGTCGGGGTGAACTTATAGAGGTTCAAATTCTAAGGCATAAAACCAAGCCTATTTAACAAAACAAATGGTCTACAAAGGTTTAATTTTCATAATTCATCAAGTGCAACTATGAAGAACATGAAAAATCATAAACACAACTGAAAAACTACGAGCAACAATGAGATAAATCTTTTTTTACCCATTTTGCAACAGTGGGGTAAACAATTTATATTTGTGCTGAGATGCCCATTTATGATATTTTTTGTACAAAGCTTGCTTTTCCTATTTCCTTGGTTCTGTGTTTTGTGATGTCACAAAACGCTGCCATTAGCAGTATAGATTCCTTCTTGCTCTCACGTTATTATGTGCCTTTATCACCTCATCTTGAGGCACAGTGAGCTAGAGGCCTCCTGGAGATTTATAGGTCTTTAGAGATGCTTATTTAAAGCATTTGTTTTCCTTATTCCCTTGCACCCTCAGTGCCAAATATTACATATATGATTTATAAGTCGTTTGATTTGCTTATTGTAAAACATTTATTTTCCTTAGTCATGTGCTCATGTATCTAAGAGATGCATTTTGGACAATTTTCAGGTTAATATACTTCTGGGGCAGCGAAGAAAACCACGCATCCTGATCTACTTGCGAATTTATTGGCCCCTAAATCTTTTATGTAATAAGCACATACTATACGCAAAGGAAAATTTTGAGTAGCATCTTACAGCTTCAGTCCATTTAATGCAGAAGGACTTAACAGAGTCTTTCTCACTATTATTCTTGACAAGACGCGATCATATAGCTTCCCTATATGAGTTAGATATGCATACATCACACAAAAATTCAACCACTGAATTTATAATACTTGGCCAAAGCTGAGCCATTGTGGTTTACTCTTATAAATATATAAATATATCTTCGTGAGTTTATGAATTGACGTTTCTGTATTTCATTGCAAGGTTTATGGTGCTTAGTTTCCAGTTGGGGTTTTCATTTTGAGAAATCATTAGCTGAAATGGTGAGCTACTGTATTTAGATTATATCAACGAATCAGTTTATTCATTATTTTGTTCTGCTCTGACTAATTACAGTACTGAAAACTAGAGTTCATAGTACACATGTATTTGATGGTGAGTCGATTGGTAAAATATTTCTAGAGTAGTATAGAATCATCTGTATACTTTGCCCTGAAAATAGTCTGTTGTTTTGGAGGCAACAAATGTATAGGTCCACAACTTCACATGTTAAAACATGGATAGACACTGGACCAGCTTAGATGAGGCAATTGGCCATTTTTGTTGGTGTAGCAACTTGAGTATCTCATCTTAATCTCTCTCAATTAGTTTGTATGTCAGTGTTTTCAGATGTTTTCTAATAGTTGACACTTATCGGTGAATACATTTCCAATTTAATATGTTAAATGGTCAATTAATAGTTGACACTTCTTCACGAGTGCAGTTATACAATATGCGTATTTTTCTTCTCATATTGCAATTGCTTCGTCTCTAGAGTTGGACTATGGGACAAATTGCAGATTTTGATATCAAAGTAAATGAACTATGTTACTGCAATTTTACCACGTCGGCCATGTTGTGCCAAAACGAAATGTAGATGGCGAGGCGAAACTCGCATATCCATCTAGTACTATTCAATCCCTGGCGGCTATTCAAAACGAAATATGCCCCTGCAACGGAAGAGAAAAAATATCATCATCCGAACAGTGCTTAGGTCACAACTCATGACCTAAGTGGGGCTAGCTGGTTGAGTTGCGCCTAGCCCACATACATGCGTGCGAGAAACGGACCAAACAGACGATAATTAGACGGACAATCGATCTATTGAACCTGCTTTCTATGCACCCTTTACCATGTCTGCATGCAGGTGTTGATGGTCAAGGCTTCGTCGCCCATGACCTCACCATCAAGAACACGGTCGGAGCTTCCAACCACCAGGTGGGCCCACCGTTCCGCCGTCTACAGCTGCGCCCTCAACGTATACCAGAACACCAACATCGACGACATGTACTTCAGCGTGTACCACACTAAATAAATGTAGGCCGTGGGTGGGGGGAGGGACGGTGCCCCCTCTCACTTGTGCATAACTCCCGCCACTGGGAGTCGACTTCACGCCGGGCCTTGACTAGTTATCCATGCCCGCTACTTTATTTCTTGCATAAATACTACTTCAGCAGACTAAACTATCCGTCCGTATGGCCGTCAATATTCTTCTAGTAGTGTAGGGTAGGTTTTTTTTTCCTGTAGTACGACCTCGAAGCCGTCGAGGTTATCCAACGGGTTTTCCTACCACGTTGTCTTTTACTTGCATATACTTCAGTTAATTATTAATGTGTAATTAAGTGTCGTACATAGTTTATATGTCGCTTTCTAAATAAAGTACATACAGTGTTATGTTTTTTAGTAATTGCACAGCACTCAGAATCTCAGCATGCAAAAGAGATGCTAACTTTGGTTATGCATCAAGAATACTAGCCTCTGGGTAGTGAGGGAACTTTTGTACGAGAGAAAAAGTTTTGAAGGTGTTGCCTTGCTTGTCTCACGATGATGGCCAAGACATGTTGATTAGCATTTAGCTGATGTTTATCATTATATTATTGCTGACTCTACCAACTCTTTTTTCACCGTCTGACATTGCTCTAATACTCCTGTTTGTTTGGCAACAAAAGCAGGATTGCGACGACCACTACCATTTCTAGAATGAGACAATTGTGGTTCATGACTCTCGGGCATCCTGCAGCCGACAGAGAAGCGTGTGTAACAACTTATCACATTGGTACGTCTTGAACTTTTTAGTGTGCATACCCCCATCGCAAATTTCTTCGGAAATTTTGATCTTACTATTTTGATTTCCATTTTAATTGTGATATTGTGGGTTTCATGTTTATATTATGTTTTGACCGGTCTTAGATATTATAATGAGGTTTCAGAAGAATGTGTATTTAATAAATTATTATTGGTAAATTATCCCTTCATGCCGTTGAACTAATTTCAGTACTAAACATTAATGTATCCGCTGAAATAGTTTACTACGTTAATACTTCTTTAAAAGTTCAGAGTAGTATATGATGTATGAACCCGTTTACGGTTCTAGGTTAGCAAGCACTATAGGTCGAGGATAAATTTTATTTGTATGAGATAATGACAAGCATCTTTACCCTTGGTTCCTTCAAGTCATTATCCCCTCAAACATCTAACTCCCTAGATTTCCAGCCTCCTCGTGCATCCGGCCGCTTAAGCAGCCATGGGCCCGTAGGTCAACGACGTATGAATTTTCTTTCTTTTCTCGTGCGCAGTTGGTGTTGGACCTGGCGGTGGATGGTGGCCTTCTCATACCTTCAAATGCTTCTCGTGCCCGGTTCGCCTTGGATTGTGGCTTCTCGTGTGTTCCAAAGATTAACTGGAACATCTAATTTAATCTACACAGTCGTATTTCGATTCGAGATAGACTATATACTAAATATAAGCACGTCAACGAGTAGATTCCATTGTTGTGATCGGTTTCGTCAACCTCGTAACTTATTAATTTTGGACCGAATTTCGTACCACTTTTAGACATTTTTTTATCAAATTCGTCGCACTCGTTTAACCGTTTGAAATTTCCTTTGATGAAAAGATCCATCTCGCTGTTCCCCACAACTTTCATGTTGTATGTTTTTCATTCCAGCGGACATATACCTATAGATATTGTCTATATATTTTTTATATACGTGTATGTACATGTATGTTTAAGGTAAGTTTGTCACTTACCCAACCAAACGCCCATGTTTGTATTTTCTAGATGAAGGCAAAAGCTAATACAGCCAAGCAAAAATAGTGCAGAACATCGCCCGTACCACGTTTCTCCTTAGCCACAAATGCAAGAAGTACGAGTAACCAAACACGCCTTTGGATGCCTCTGGTTGTCTCATCTTTGAAGCAATGATTTCGCTAACTCGGAGGTATGGAGTTTCACAAAAAAAATCTTTAAAGGGATGATTTCATTAACTCGGAGGTATGGAGTTTTACAAAAAAAATCGCCTACATATGGATTGGTGACGTTTGTGATAATGAAACGTGTTAGCTGAAACTGCATGTTTCAGCTGGCAATTCCCCACTGTAAGAGTTGTTTTGAAGTTGCTGCCTAGGATACACCGATGGTATGGTAAGGTACATGATAGATATGATGCTTGTTTTTACTATAAAGTACCAGTTCTACATGGTTGGCTAGCTGATATATTTTGAATTGATTTCCCTTTAGTCGCACATGTTAGTTGCTTTCTTTCACTGCGTACATTTATTGAAGGTCAAGGATGATGATTACTCAAACTATCTATCTTAGTGGCAGTCAATAGTTAGATAGTTAGTCCCTACAAATGATAGTAGAGATTAATAGAGATTAGCTTTCTGCTAGAATTGCATGACATTTCAGTTGAATTGTTAATCCCTTTAAATGATAGCAGGGTATTTTTTTCCTTGCTATCCGGAAAAAAAATACTAACTAAAAGACTATCCTGCTAAAATGTTTTACTACTTTGGTTGTTGTCCCGTGTATTTTAGGTTTCCGCTTCAGGTACTTCTGATTATATTCCCAATCCATTCACATGTAGTAGATTTTTTTTCATGTTGCAAAATAACCTACATCGCCCGTCTACTTCAATGCCATCTAAGCTAGGGAGGTAGGTAAATAAGACAAGCATTCATGAAGGTGATTATGCAGAAGATACTTGTTGTTATATTAAAAAAACATTGGTCTTAATATTAGCATGTTGAATCCATAGTTTCATGCAAATGTTATAATGTTTCTTAACTTTTTTTATTGTAGTATATTGAATTGGTTTGGAAAAACTATTGTAGATGAAAAGTAAACATTTCATGATATTGTACTACCAGTTTTTAAACAATTATTGTTCTGCACTATGACTTATGAGTTTGAAATCTTTTTGCCATAAACTTTGTACCTAACATTAGCCTCATAGCACTCACAAAATTGTTATAATGAAGAGATATAATAAACTATGTCTATTTGTCAAACTAGAAAACGCAACAAAAATATGTTCAAACGCCTCATTCGAAGACACAACAACAGAGCAAAAATATGAATACATTTAAAGCGGGCTAGTGTTGGAATGAGTTCATGAAACTATTAAGAACAAAAATATATTACTAATTAACTTATCAAAATTAGCTCTAGTTCACCATTCACCCAAGGGGTCGCAGTCATAGCCACCTTGCTTGTTAATGCAGATCGATTCTCTCGAACAATTATTTAGTTGCGGGGAATCACACTCATTAATATGTGTCCAACACATGAAATTCAACTAGTTAGTACTAAGCCACTTCTAGAAGTCGTGTTTAGCAAACATATATCATTCCAAAATGATTAGTAAAACTATTCTACCAATAACTACTAACATATAAAATGAAAAATGTTGACTACATAGAGACTTCGAGAGTTGCGATTGACCATGACACCTATACAGCAACTAATTTCTTACTTTTTATTAAAAAAATCGCAACAAAAAGTCTTTTTTATGGAAACAATACCCCTAATATATAAACGATAAAAAGATTTATATGCTAGTTTCTAATAACTAATGGTACACCACGCCACTATACGTACCTTGGCATCCATTTGGGATGTAGGAGTTGCCATTATAGTGTTGCCGACAGACGCAGAAGTAACCCAATCCACTGGAGGCGTGCATGCACGTGTTGTATTTGCTCACGCGAATGTAGTACGGTCCTCTTGGATGTTCATCTGCCGGGCACGATTCAGTCCCGATGTCAAAGTCCAGAACAAACGGGACTACTCTCGACAGTTTTGTTCAAGAGCACTCTCCATGGAGGTCCTCCTTGGTGAAATTCTAAAACATACTCTCCACTAGCATTGAGTATGAACATGGAGTAGTATCATCCTAGGTGATGTTTCCGTCAAGAACCACTTCCGCTATAAATTGGGTCATGCTGAGCTCACCGTGCGGTGGGAGCAATGTTGTAACACAGCATCCGCGCCCCATGCACGATCCGTCTGTCGCTGCATCCAGTATGCCCAAGGTGTTGGAGAGGCAGTCGGGGCCGTATGTTATTTGACCCTACTGGACATAGCCGTAAACGCCCTCCCAATAGCCTTGATCTGAATAACATATTGCAAAAGCTTCCAATAAAATGAAATTCGTGTGCCCCTCGAAAGAAAACAAAACAGCCCTGGCCTGGGAGCCAACGCCGATGATGACATTGCGAATGGGTGACAGTCGAAACGGGCCCATAGGGTCCATGAATGTTGTCTCCTACTTCATCACGCTGTATGTACTATTCATGTAGCACAATGAGGTGATAGCGTTGAATGCCACGAGTCTACTTTCTGTTGCCAACAGGTTGATGACCTCGATCCGCTTGGACCAGGTAAAAAAGTATCGGGGCGTTAATACCCTCCTTATAATACGATGTGAGGTCCGACTGATTTGCAAATTCAGCACATGGCTTCTCAGCATGGGAAGTTGGGGAGGGGGCGAATGCCCCCCTCCCTAGAATTCATCCCTAGGGTTGGTGATGTGCAGATTGTTCCCCCCTCCCTAGAATTCATCCCTAGGGTTGGTGATGTGCAGATTGTTCATCTTTATCGCAGCAATATCACTGTAAGGAGCAGGCTCCGTGTCATGTGGAGCCTGCTCCTTGTCGTGTCGTCGGGGATATTACTGGCCGCGTTTGAGATCATCAGAGTCCTAAGCATGTGTGTGGGCTACATCGGCTTGGGATGCGTGTTTGGAAGATCGTAGTATATGCTCAGAGTTCATTCTTTTTAGACATTTTTCACTTCATAGATGAGCTTTAAAGGCTTGCGCCTCTCTTCGATCATGTACACTTCTCTTACAGCCCAAGGGTATTCCTGAAACTTTGTTGTCGCATGGATTTGTTGTCATAAGTAATGAATCCAAGACATGTAAAATAAGTGGTATGTGCACGCAAAAGAGAGAGACAAGTGACCAAGATCACTTCATCATGTGAACACAATATAAGTGGGATGAGATCACTATGAACCTGCCATGTGAAATGAACATGTTTAGTTGAGTGTTAATTTTTTGGAGCTCATGAAACACTTCATGTAAGGAAGATGCATGAGAGCAAACATATTCCTCTCGTGTGCTAAGCCAACACATAATAATGGATCGTTCACAACCTTAAATGATAGAAAATCACATACTCGATCAGTCTATGCCTTTGTGACCAGCAGTTGGAAACTGCACTGCATCTTGCTCTCCACTGCCCCTTTGCAAAGGAAGTTTGGGCACAATTCGTCACACAGTATCCGCGGGAAGTGCCAATTGCAACATCCTCGACGAACCTCTCTGCTTGGTGGGAGAAGTTGCCGGAAGGGAAGCTGGATGCAGACAGAAAGAAGGGAATCACGACATCCGTGTATGTTGTCTGGCATATCTGGAAGGAGAGGGATCGACGTATTTTCCAGCAGACAACGATGACAACCCCAAGGGGCAAGGGTAGCTGAGCTTGTCACCACGGATCTGGCCATGCTGCAGATGGCCTTTTCAACAGGTGGAATGACATAGATGTATAGGAGTAAACTTTATTTTTCATGAGGTTGCAACCATGAGGTTGTTTGTAAAATGTAACTCTTTTTCTCCCTAATAATGCATAAGCAGAGCTCCTGCTAGTTACCGTCAAAAAAAAATCAGACATCGTATGGGTTGAGACAATTTCCATACTAAAAAAAATTGTGGGCCTTTTTTGCACCACTAGCAACATCAGATTCATCATTAGCATTTTGCCCGGGGTAGTCTGCGGCGCACGTACGCGCGCGTGATGCTGCGATATGATCCAAATGAAACGGTGGCCGTCGTCACGTCACCAGCGAGAGATTTTCATCATTTGCTGACCTCGCCTGTGCCCGTGGCCATGGCGGGGCGCCGCCCATGCCCAACAGCGTACACGCGCACATACGCTTTCTGCTCCGGGCTCGCGCGCATATGCATGACGCATGCTGAGCGCGCACGCAGAGGATCGGAGATGATAAACGACCGCATACGGCATACATACCCAGCAGTCAGCACGTACTCTTGGCTGTATGGTCTAGTTTTTGCCATAAGCTGAGGCCCACTTCGCTTGTGGAAATGGTCACAATGTATAAAGGTCATATTTGATATAAGACAGGACCCACATGTCTATCAAAAGTACAAAGCACGCAAGAGGCAAAATTCTTATTGTGACCCACATGTATTCTTTTCTACCAGCCCCGGCGAGCTAGGTTCGAAATGTAACGTCACAATAAGAACGTAGTACTACGTAAGTAAGTAAGTTATGCGTTATCCAAATCAATTGTAGAGGAGAAATTAATAAGCATGTCCTGCTCCTACAGATCACTATTCGCGATGTTATGTTCCAAAATTAATTACTTCTTCCAGATAGTACAGATTGTAGGGCCGTAGTTAAGTAGCCCTTCCCTGGCTCTAAAGATCGAGATGATCATGCTCTTGCAGTCCTAGTTCTGTCATCTCTTTGTCGATGCAAATTTTCATTAGAGAATGGTAGCTTTGCAATTGCAGGAGACCTTTAGTTTGATGTGCCCCTAGCTACAAAAAAAAGTTACTACAACGATAACCAGAGAATATGCTACAGCCAAGAGAGCGAGAGAGGCGCCCAAGCGTCGCCGCCAGGCGCCAGGGACGTCGCAGCCCACGCAGGAGAGCAGGCCCACTCTTGTCTGGGGGAACACGCGCGCGCTGTGGTCTGACTCCAAGCAGCCCACGGGCTGTGGCCTCATCCTGCGGGGTCCACCAGCGTCGCAGCTATAGCTATCGTCCACCTCCCGCCAGCAGCGAGCGAGCGAGCGCCGCAGCCGCCGCCGCGCGCAGCACCGTCGCCATCGCATCGTGTGTTTCAGCGCTCACGGCCGCGGCAGCAGACTGCTGACAGGGCTTTGACGACGGTTTTCTTGGTCCCTACTCCCTTGCTGGCTGCGGCCTGCGGTACGCATGGACTATGACAGCGCGCGTCACGGCCCTATTTCGGAATAATGGCAATGGAGACGCATGCACTGCCTACCCGCGGGGATACAGTGCCCGCACTCTTCTCTGCTGGTGTTGCTGCCACCCTATCCCACCGTTTTGCTATTAATTTTTATTTGTCACTTCGCGCAACGGAGCGTCGATATGGTAAATTCGTAATGGCATGTCAAGTCTAGAGGCGTATGAGATTTTTAGATCAAGAGGTTGAGCGAGATGATCTTTGACGACTCATCGTCGGAGGAGGAGGAAGAAGATGACGATGATTTCGAAATGGCCATTGCGGTGATAGTGAACGAGTATTTTCCGCGGCCGAGACTAGGATCACAGTTCGGCCGCATGTACATCAACCGAGATAGCGCGAAAGGCCATGACAAACTTATGAAAATTTACTTCAACCTTGTTCCAACATTTTTTTTCGAGGAAAAACCTTGTTCCAACATATCCGGAGAAGTATTTTTGTCGGCAATTTCGGATGCATACAAGTCTCTTTCTCACCATTGTCAAAGCCGTGGAGAAGCACGATCATTTGTTTAAGCTACGGAGGAGTGCATCGGGGGAGATTAGTGCGATACCACTGATGAAGTATGTCGTTGCAGTTCGTGTGCTTGCTTATGGCTGTTCGGCCGAAGCCGTTGACGACTATGTCAACTTCGGTGAAGATACAATCTTGGAGGCTGTTCGAAAATTCATAAAAACCGTGATTGAGATCGTTGGGCCGGAGTACTGTTTTCGAAATGGGGGCGCGGATCCCCAGCGTCTACATCAAAGCGATGCACACAGCCTTCCGCATTTTATTGCATATTTTCACAGGTTTATAAGTTTACAATTCACGGGTCACTCAAAGGATATAAAGATCAATCACTCAAAAAGAGATGCACTAAACATCTAGTCTTTTAGGATGTTGCCACCCACCTTGGCAGAAGATACCCGTGCGACCGTCATTATGCGAGTCCGGTATCCATGAGACCACGCTGGTCCATAGGAAGACATATGATGAAGACACCGAGAGACTCATGGGTGTGGGTGAAGATCAAGGATCGCCTGGGATGCTTGGGTCAGTTGATTGTGTGCAATGGACATGAAAGAATTGCCCTGCTGAATGGAAAAGGCCGGTAAAACTGTCATGGCAAAGATCCAACCATCATTTTTAGGGTGTTGCATCACACGTTTTTTTAATTTGGCATGCATTTTTTTTAATTGCCTGGCTCTCACAATGCTCTGAATGTGTTTTCGAGATCACCATTGATCGCAAGGCTTGTTGCCGGAGAAGCTTCTCCTTGCAACTATGTTGGATGGCCTCTATTTCCCTCAAAGTTAGGATCTTTATGTGGCAACTAGCGTGAGAACGTCTTCCTTCCAATGATAAGATCCTAAAAACACAGAGGGCCATCGAATGTAGAATGTGCTTTATGCTCACAACCAGAAGACACCAACCAAATTTGCTTTCACAATATTCTGGCTCGTTTCATCTCGAATTTTCGTTCCATGCTAAATGTAGCGTGGAACCTGCCAACTTCGCCGATTTGACCAGGATCCTAGAGGGGTTTAAGGGCAAAACCCGTGATTGTTTTAGGGAGTTTTTTCTGCGATGTGTTGGGTCATGTGGATTATTTGCAATAGGTTCATCATTGAAGCTAAATTTCCCAAGCAGACGGCTAACTATATCCTCAAAATTATGATTCTTTTGTAGGTCTGTAGGTCCATTTTCAACCCAAAGTCACACCGGTTGCTGGATGAGGTGATCATCATGTTTAAAGCTCTTTTCAGCACCGCCGCCACAACTCTGCAATCTTAGCTTTTGCCTTGTATTTTACTAGCGCTTGTTTAGTTGGCATATATCTTCTATCGAAACTATATGGATGTCATGTCCTGGTGTGTAACCTTGTGATGAAACTTCACCCTATGTATGCTAATGTAGCTTTGTGTGGCTTTATTATTAATTTAAAGCCAGTTAATTTAAAGTACTTTGTATCTTACGGCTAAAAAGGAGAATGTAAGACCACTAATGTCAAAAACGATCTGACGATGACTTCTCGAGAAAAGAAAAACACTTGACCGTAAATAGTAAAAGTGCATTGTATTGCGCATATGGAAAAGTAACATTATTATCCTCATTAAGCTAAAAGAGAAACAATATCATCCGTAGATTTTCTTTTTTTGAGAATCGTATTATCCGTAGATAATATCTGACGATGTCAGAATGTAAGACCACTAATGTCAAAAACGATCTGACGATGACTTCTCGAGAAAAGAAACATTATTATCCTCATTAAGCTAAAAGAGAAACAATATCATCCGTATATTTTCTTTTTTTGAGAATCATATTATCCGTAGATGGTGGCGTGTCAGCTCTCAGCAAAAAGAAAGTTGGGCCTTGTTCCGAGGCGACTGACTGACCACTGGGGATTCTGAATTGCTAACGCTGAGATGATTGGGCCTTGCTTCAGGGCTTCAGTTTGACCCATAGCAATTCGAGGACGACCACAAAATGCAGGATACAGACTTTTCAAAAGGTTCACTACGCCAGGTCAGGGCAGGGCCGTCGGCACAGCGACGCCAAGCCGTAGCAAGCGCGAAGGTGGCGGCGGCCGGCGGGAACTGTACCGTGGCGGCGCAATCACCGTCGGGGACATCCCTTTCTTCTTCTTAACTGGCATCCGGCAGTTACAGCTTGCAAAACAGTGGCATCATGAAGCCGACATGTGCGAGATGAGACGAGGACAGAGTCAAAGAGAAAAACGGGGTTCCCTTTAAAGGCTCGCGTTGGTACACCACATGCACTCCACTGGTGCCATGGCGTGCAGCACATGGGGAAGACGATCGATCTAGCAATAATGCAGAAAGAAAGCTGGGAACACACTCAAATTTTCATTCATTCGTACATTCATTGGGAGGGGCTTAAAAACGCACCACTCATCGCCGTAATTGGCGTCCAGTACACCTAGTAACAGTAACAGTGATGACTTTACACAGGACTCGCTCTTTCAGCAAAAAAAAATGGAAGTACAAGAAGAGGAAGAAGATTAAAAGCTGCATTATTTTTCCTGTTAATAATCCTACGCTACTCTCAGCATCCTACCCCGTTCCGATCTTGCTCTAGACATGGGAGTGGAGAAGATGAATCAGAACACCAGCTTCCTGCGAGGGAGCCGGAGGCGGTCAACGTCGGCGAGCTCGCGGATGGTGTCGGCCACAAGGTCCTTGAACAGCAGCCGCTCAATCTGCAGCACGGTCTCCGCGGCCTCGGCGCTGGGCGACCACCGGCAGTCCGCGGCCAGGTCGCGCAATATGACGCCGCAGGTGAGGTCGTTCAGGTCGTCGGCCGCAGCAGAGGAGACGGGCTCCCGGGCGCGCTGCACCTCGGCCCACAAGTGCCGCAGGAGCTCTTCGCCACGAAGCCACGCGACGGGCTCCGACGGGTGGGCGCACCGCCACCGCTCAAACGCCTCCGCCGCCGCGCCGCAGAGCAGCCTCCGGCGCTGCCACGTGTCCTCGCCACGCTGGCGCCTCTTCTCGATCGTCTTGTAGACGTCATCCGGTGCCTTCATCCGGTCAAGTAACTGGATGACTTCTGCCACGTACACCAAGTCGGGGTCCGCCTGCGGTCCCACGAGCCACGCTTCCGGGACCCACTCGTCATAGTCCAGATCGGACGCCACCACCGGAGCAGGGCTCGGAGCTCTGAAGTTCATTCCACGTTTCGACCCCGACGAAGACGGCGAGTCCTCGTCGGCGAGGAAGGCTGCCGCGTCGAGCACGGACACCGGACTCGGCTGTTGGTCGGCGGCCGCGTCACCGGCGCTGGTGAACGCATGGATGCTGCTCAGCAGCTTGCCGCAGCGCTCAATCAGGCCGCGGTCTGACTTTGGGTCCTCCAGACGCGCTTGCTGCTGCATTGCAAAAAAAAAAAAGACAGTAAGAAAACGCTTCCTCAAGATATTCTTTGAGCAGAGATTAAGTTTCGGTGTGAGGACGAGCTAATTAATGTTTACCTCGAAGTCCCACCGGGAGGAGGCACTGACAGAGCTGCTGCTCCCGCCGTCGGAGAAGGTTGTCGATGCGTCGTCGTCGGGAGACAGAGTCGAGGCATTATGAGCGGCGCGGCGGGCAATGCGGGCGCGGACGCTGGGGAGCTCAGCGTTGCTCTGCTTCTTCAGTGGCTGCTGCTGCTGCTGCTTTGGCGACTGCGCCGGAGAGATGCGCCGCTGAGGGGACTGCGGGCCGCGCCGTGCTGGCGAGGCCGGGCTACGTGCCGGCGACGCGGCCCGGTCAGGCGAACGCGGTCGGCGGGCATTGTCGACGTCGACCGTAATCGCCGTGTGGGAGACGTGCGTGCAAGCGGCGGCTGCGGCGGCCGAGAGGACGGGCGCATGACGACGATGGGAGGCGGATGGTTGCGCACGGCGACAGGAGGGGTGTGGTGCAGGAGGCCTTTGAGCTGGAGGGCCTCCAAGATTTGCTTGAGCGTCTCGAGATCTCTGGCCGGCTCGGCAATGCCACGCTTGCGGAGGCGCCGCTCGATCTCGCCGTAGAGGGCGATCTCGCCCTGGCCGGCGGTCGAGTCGACGCGCTTCGCCGGCTCGGGGAACACCTCGCGCGCGTCGAAGTGGCTACTCCGTCTCTGCACAGCGGTGGCCCTGTGGTATGCTGGATCCGGTGACGACGGAGCGACAACTCTGTCGCTGGGGACGAGGGCCGCTGCGCTGGCAGAACCACCGGTGGTGCGGGCTTCTCGAAGAATGTCGGGTCGACGAACCGGAAGCGGGCCGGGTGGTCGCGTGGCACGCGCTCGGATGCCGACCGCCTGAGCTGGCCACCGCGGGCAGCGTGCTGTCCGTCCTCGTCGTCGCCGACGCCGTGCGGCAGCGCGTCCAGACCCATGAGCCGCGCGACGACGCTGGGGGAGCGCCTATCGTCGCCACTCATCCCGGGTGACGGTGGCGCCGCGGCAGGCGACGACGTCCTGATGTCCCGCGGCCGGAGCTTTCCCTTGGCGTCCACGACCGCGCGACTGTCGAGCGACAGTCGCGGCAGCCTCCAGGACGTGGCTGCGCCTCCCCTGTCCTTCAAATCCAGCGGAGGCAGCTGCAGCGACGGCCTCGGTGCCGCGGGTGGCGTCATGTCCGGCGACGACGGGAGCGGCGTGGCCCGCTCGGAGCCGCGGTCAAGCTGCATCGACATCTCCGACGGCGTCGCCGAGCCCTGCACGCACATAGTACCAGCCATCGTCAGGAAACTAACAGGCAACAGCGAGTGCCAAAAAAAGGAGACCGAGGGACGGGAAGCAAGAACGTACGCTGGAGGAGAGGAGGCGGCGTGGCTGGTGATAGAGGCGCTTGCCGGAGAGGACCTGCGGGCGGTCGAAGAGGTGGAGGAAGCCGGCCATGCAGCCCTGGTGCATGGGCCGCTCGTCGTCCTCCGCGCCCATGGCCACCATCTCCTCCTTCCGTCTGTCTCGCTTCGTCTCCTTCCTCTGTTTCTCTGTGTTTGGGTAGGTGCGAGTGCGAGTGCGGCGCTCTGGCTCTGGGTGCCTCGCTCGCCGAGGAGGCCAAGGCTTTTGGGCGCGTTTTAAAGCGGTGGACTCGCGGGGTGACGTATAAATGACTTAAGCACCCCTGGGTGGCTGTTGGTAATCACGGTGACCTGCCATCGTGTCAGTGGAGACGAGACGTTGGCGCCTCGGAGGAGGGCGTCCCTTTGCGATGGCTGTGCGTCCTATGACATGTGGGCTCGAGATGTCAGGGTTTTCTCATTTGTTTTGATGCTGCCTGCACGAAGGTGTCACTGGAGCTCGTGATGGAGCGGGTGACCTTTATACGCTTTTACAGCTAAAAGTTGGTCGTCATGGTGTCTTTACTTGCAAATCTTAGCCTGTCAGTGCTTGTGATTATATGGTTTTCACTTCGAGATTAGACAAGGACGATTTTATATAACACAAAACAACCGACCACCGTATCGATTGCATTATTGCACCTGTTCATCGCACGTTACTTCCAGTCCATCAACAAGAGAAATCAACATGTCTAGCTATGTCACCAACGTACTTCAATATATGGTTTTCTCTTAGAGATTATTTATTCACGAATTTAGAAGAAAACAACCTCAAGATATGGTTTTTCTCTTGGAGATTATGTAGGCACGAATTTAATTAGAAGAAAACAACCGAGCACCGGAGCAATTCTACCTCTGCATCGCACGATACTTCCAACAAACCATCAACGCAACTCGACCTTTTTTTTACCGGAATTGAAACCGCCACGCCTCTTTGAGGTGACATATGGGATGATATTTCGCAGCTCCCGTCTCCATCCCTTCTCCCAGCCACCGCCCTCGCACATCCACTTACAATTCTGCGGTGAGGACGGTGGAGAAGAGTGACGTGTTAGTTACATTTCTTCCCTTGAGGAGTGTGCCTGGACTAATAAGATTTTCTACATTTGATCTTGAAATCGAAAAGGGCAATGCGCAGATTGTGGAGTGGGATGGTGACTCACAACCTTTGGTAGAGCTTCTAGTTGTCTGTGTGCAGCTCAAAGGCCACCCTTAAAAAAAATGTGCATGGAAAAATTTCTCAAGCTATATCTACTATAGATATTATTATGGATGTGGACTCGAGTTTTTTCAAAAAAGAATTATGTTGAGGTCAGACTTCGGGTGGCATACAGAGACCAAGTGAAAATTTAAAATGAAAGAATTATGGAGATTAATCAGAAATTGTGTTTGTTGCGGATGTATGTGGATGGTGTTGAACAATTTGTTGAAGATGATGATGGCCATGGCTAAGAAGTTATTGAAACTAGTAGTTTTGATGGCTTGGAAGATGAAACATTACAGCTGATGGATACTGACATAAATCAGACACTGATTGCCAATGTTACCACTCACAGAACATATGCTATTATTCGTAGGGCATGTGCTGTTGTTTCCAAGTCATTAGAAGACATGGAACTTGACAATGACAAACTCCCATTTCACCCTTCAAAGTGCAAGAGTTGGCTGGGAGAGTTTGGTGGGGATGATTGGCAATGTGCATCACCTGCAAGTTTGCTATCTCTGCCCGGTAAAATGGATTACAGCAAATTGTACACTGCACTATAGAATTTTAATGCTCTTGGTATTCATCGAGTAGATGCTTATACATTAGCCATCCATGAGAAATATACTAGTCTTGCACATTTATCATAAGTGTTGGAGGCTTTTTATATTGCTTAATCTGGTAAGGAGGCTTGCGTTGGAGATGACTCTAGTGAAGTGCATGCTAACCAAATGGAGAGTCTCGACCAAGAAGTTGACAAAATTGGTTCGGTAAGGAAAATTTTGTTCCCTGTACTGGATCAATTCTTTGTGTTCAAGCAAAATAACTTGTTGCTCCTGCTGCATCGAATAAGAAATCATGCAGCAAGAATACTTTTGGTAAAGACAAAGAATACCGGGAGAGAAAGAATTTTGAGATTTCTTCTTACTTTACCTGAAGATGGCAGATCACTCTCGTTAGCACAACTTGACAATAATCAGGAGAATGATCTCACTGAAAAATGACAGTTCTTTTCCTCCATCCAAGCCCAACTATCATCAAAGGAACTGCCTAGGGGAATTCTTTTGATCAATGGGAACACAATTATCGCCAATATTTTCTTCATTCCAGACTGCGAATTCACATCGATCTGCTCTTGAACTAACATGACTCCAGCTTCCGGCCGGCGGACTAGCGGTTTCATACTTAAATTACGGTCTATCCAAGTATCTTCCCAGATGCGAATAGATGATCCATCGCCAACACGTTTGATTAGGCAAGTTTGAGCGACAAGGGACCATCGAATAAAGCATACCAAATGTGAGAGGCATTCTGCTTCCTTCTTGCTAACATGAAACCTATGCCATGAAATATTTCCCCTCGGAACCCTAGCACTTGATCCTTATTTTGCAAGCATTGCTTGGTTAAATAATTGGAGAACTTCCTATCCATCTCTCCAATTTTTGGATAGCAATCTCATTCAATTTCTTTCAATGATTTATTCATTTATTCTCATCTCCAACCAAACAAAACCGAGCCACGTGGCCTGTGATCTTCTTGCACAATTTCTTCGAAAGCCGAAAACAGCTCAGATATGTAGGATTAGCGTGATAGACTACCTTGGCAAGAACTTCCCAAGATGCAATGCTCATCATTTCTAGGGACCAAGCCTTCGCCAATTTCTTAATCTTTCTCAGTATGTGCTCAAATAGTGAATCGATAAATCTCCCAAGGTTCGTAGGGAGGCCCAAGTATATGTGGACAAGTGCCACTGATGTAATGTCCAAGCAAGTTTCCCGATCCCTGTAGGCTGGTTCTCTAGCTGATTCGCATCGGCCTCCAATGCCTGACTGAATACAAGTAATCGCGAGAGAATAGCAAATGAGACACCCACGGAGCATGGATCCCTACTCGTATGCCCTTCAACAGATAGGTTAGCCCACTGAATTTAAGCAGACACGATAAACCTTGTAAAAAGAGGTAGATAAAGATGCAGTCTCCATGGCAAATCCGTTTAGACGGCTTGAAAAAACTGAAAAATTGTTGTTCACCTCGAACTGAAAATCTGACAAACGGAACACAAATCGTAACCAGGCCTATAACCATCAAAGATCGTTGAAGTGGCTAAATCCTCCAAATAGGGGGCGCCGAGAACAAAAAAAAATTCTTGCGGCTATTGTTTTTTATAGCATTAGCAGAATCCATTGTTGCTAAGAAAAACCTCTTGCGGGAAGGTTGGCTAGAGATTTCTGGTCTACAAAACCTATCTTCTCCATTATCGCTCGCATGTATGACCATTCAACTACATAATATGCATTGTCGGTATCGAGCTTGATGGCGCATGAACCTCTTTTCCCTTTCTTCTGCATCAAGTAGTGGACAATTCCGTAAGCAGTAATCAAATTATCAGTTATTAGACGTCAAGGGACAACGGCGTTGTGTTTTTCTGATATAAGCTCCTCCAGCATTGTCCGTAGAATGGGAGCTAGCTCCTTGGAAGCAAATTTGTAGAGACCATTGAATAATGCTAACGGTTTGTATTGTGTTAAGTCTTGAGGGCTCTTAACCTTTGGTATAAGCACCAAAACAGTGCCTTTTGCCACCTCTAGCATATTAACATATTAAATGAATTGTCGGATGGGGCACATATACCATTCTTCTAGTTATGAGGCTATATATGTGCAAGTAGAGATTTCTTACACCCGAGCTCCAGTGCTCCTTGTACATCAAAAAAAATATATATATTTCAAAAAAAAATCTGAAAAATAGTCATGCATGTTCTCGATGATTTATCCTATATACGTGCAAAATCACATGTCGAAATAATTTGTATTCCGACCTACACATAAAATGAATAATTTACATATCTAATTACAATTGACAATGCATAGTTTGAAATCTTCAAATTTTGACATTTTTGTGGAGACTATAATATAAATATGTTTCTATTGAGATTTTGCACGCTTGTAGTATACATCATTAAGGGTTTTTTTTGAAACTTTTAAGTAGAATTGTTGATTGTTAAAATAGAGAGTTCACCGGAGCTCGAGAGCAGAAACCACTTTCCTCTAGAACTGTATCACTTTGATAGAAAAAGAAACAATCTTTCCTCTTGTATGATCATTATTCTGTCTCTGCCGACACAGTGAGATTAATGTATGTGACGCGTGTTGGAATGATATTACTTGACTCGTGCTGTATGTATACTTAGGATTAGTACCAGCGTGAACGTATGGTAGTCGTATCCGTCTGCGTGCACGGTACTGTACTCGTGCTCGTAGTCATAGACCAACCGGGCGCTGGGCGAGTCGAGACCAGACTCGAAGGACTGGAATACAATCAGAATCATGGGTGGTGGGCTGGTCGCTGGTGGCGCATCGCGCACAGCATTCGAGCTCGCTGGCTGGCTCCCGCGGCTTTGACCGGAAACAGACGAAATCACGGCGATTTCCACCTGTGATCTGCGCCGCGCGCATGGGAGCTGCGTGCGGTGCCACATGGCGCGGCAGAGGTAAAACCCAAAAAACTCTGATCTCTCCGGCCGGCCGCGTTTACAGTTGGAGGCAGCGGAGCGTGGGCGAGGCCGACATGGCCGCGTGCGCAGCCGCAGCGGGTTGTGTGTTTGCTTGCCTGTTTGTGTCGCGTTTGTCGCCAGTGCCAGGCTCCTCTATCCACATACTCCACAGTAGCATACCCGGCTACCAGCTCGCTCTGTACCTTGAGCAACATTTCTTCATGGAGGTAGCAGCCGCAATGATGTAAAGACAACATTATCGGTAACGAGTTACTACTCTTTCCTAAACCACAATATAAACATGCTTATCAGTGTTAGTAGATACGTACGGGTGCTGAGCCCAAAGATCTGAATTTTTAGAGGACACCATGCTTGCGTTGCGTAGTGGTGCCGCATCAACTTTTCACTCCTCGATGCCGGCGAGCAAAAACAAGTATTCCCACGCGGATGCAGAGGCGGTACGTACATGAACGCATCGGAAACAAACATTTACCGGAAGGAAGGAAGGAGAATATTTTATCGATGCATGCATGTGGTCTTTCCAGCTCGAGCTAGGGAGATAGGGGAGGCGGTCAAATCGGTCAGACGAGCCTGGCCTGTGCCGATCTGGGCTACGATCCGGGTGACGCATGTGCCCTGCGATGATGCGCAATGCACCACACTATTACCGCTTCTGCAGATGCTACTGGTAGTGGTACGTCAGGTGGACCGTGGACGTACGGTGTTCGGTGCCATGCCAGCCTACCACAATAGTGTATTTTTTTTTTTGCCAAATCTGGCCTCTTTCGCGAACTAATGACGCATATGGCCGCTGCCGAAAACTAATTTCAAATCTGGCCCCTGAGGTCGGCGTCAACGCAAATGGAGCCGACGTTGTGCAGTTCGGCGCCATCCAAAATTTGCAAATCTGGCCCCTGAGGTCGGCGCCAACGCAAATGGAGCCGAACTTGTGCAGTTCGGCGAAATGGCGCGTCGCCGAACTGCACAAGGTCGGCGCCATTTGCGTTGGCGCCGACCTCAGGAGGCCAGATTTGGAATTAGTTTCCGGGAGCGGCCATATGCGTCATTAGTTCGCGAAAGAGGCCAGATTTGGCAAAAAAATACCACAATAGTATCTGGAGTATCTTATCTTAAGCAATTTACGGGGAAAACTTGCACGAAAAAGAGAAAAAAATACCATCAAATACCTTGAGATTCATCCTTAGGAGTTAGGACGGACGTCAGTTACGGACTTATGGTATTCACAAGCCATTATACAGTCTGAGTTCTAAAAATGAAGGGCTCGAGTAAGCCCGGACTCTAAAAACGACCCACTAGCATGATTCCTTTGTTTTCAAGGTTGACCCTGCTTTTGCCTTGCTAATAGTATAACCGTAAGTGGAACTGTAAACATGTATTTTAATGTCATGTTGCAAAATTGCTCCTTAACAAGTCGTGGTTTGAGTGATCTACAACTATGCCCGTGTAGCACATGGCTGGAATCCGCTGGCTGCTTGCGTTGGAATTGGAAGATCGACGACAATGATCACAATTGGTTCTCGCAAAAGAAATTAATTATACCACCGTTGAATGTATAGTGGAATCGATTCCGCTGAGACTCTTCAAAACGACGTGCAGTGAGTATGCCACAGATCATTCATATCCGAGGCAACACCATACTTTAAACACGAACGCCTTGCACGCAGGTAAGAGCATCTCCAACCGGAGCCTTTAAAGGCCGCCCAAACGTCCGGGCGGACCGCCCGTACAACATTTGACCCAAAAAGCTCCACCCAATGGAGGATCTCATAGCCATCCGAAACGACCGGGCGGTCCGGCACACCCCAAACCCAGCCCATATCTGGGGCGGGTTTGGGGGCGTCCGGGCGCGTTTGTCCCGTAATCGCTGACAGTGCGGACCCACGCTTTGACCGCCTGCGGAGCGGATAAGCTGTCTTGACCGACGTCGGCATTCATGGCGCACCGGCCGGCATTCATGGCATACCGGCCACCTCCGACTATAAGTGGAGGGGCTGGAGCAAACCTACTCCGCACCGCACTTCCGCCGCCGCCGCCGCTCTCTTCTCCTCCTCATCCACCGGTGCCGAGTTTCCTCCTCCACCTCATCCACCATGCCTCGCCGCCTCCCCACCACATGCGCCAAGCTGACGGCGGAGAAGTGGGCGCAGCTCCGCCGCGAAGCGGAGGCCGCGGAATCGCGTGTCTCCGCAGAAGTGTTGGCGGCGGAGGGGACAGACGTCGGCTACGGCATCCTCCGCGAGGGCTCCAACATCGTCGAAATGACGGGTTCGGAGTATCTCCGGCAGATGCACGAATCGAATCGGGCGCAGTCGGACGCGATGGCGGAGGAGTGGAATCAGCAGGCGGAGGCGGAGCTGGCAAGGATGCGGGCGGAGGACGTGGCCACGCGGGTTCGGGCGGAGGAGCGCGCAAGGGTGACGGCGGAGCACCATTTGGCCGAGGAGCAGCTCAAGGCCGAGGCCACGGACCGCATCTTTGTCGGGCAGATGAAGAACATGGTCGGCTTCATCGAGAAGCAGAAGCAGGCGGAGGAGGCGTTCCGTGAAGGCTGCATTTATGTGCCAGAATCTTCCGGATCTGGCTCCTTCTACACCGACTCCGACGAGCAGGGGTCTTCTCCGGACCCTCCTCCAGCTGCGGCACAGGGCGGCTCCGGCTCTGGCGCCGGCGCGGCAACGGTCATCGTCCTGTCCGACGATGAGTAGACTAGGCTTGGTGGCTATCCGGTCGCATGAACTGCACGTACGATTAAGTAGCAACTCGTATGCACGTTGCATGCTTTTGTAGTAATTTGGTATCTTAAATTAGAGGTGTGTGGTTGTAGCAACATGTTTTTAGGGGGTGCCCGGTCACTGTCCGCGGACGCGTCCGCGGAACAGTTTGGGAGCCGAATTTGAGGGTTTCGCTTGGAGATGCTCTAAGGTCTGGCTCTTGGAGAGGTTCAGCCACAAACAAAAATGGCTGGATGTGTTCTTTTCCATGCAAGTTCTACAGGTCAGTGGTACTGAAGAGCAGCTAGTTTTGTTATGGGTGTTGAATGCGTGCGTTGGAGCTGCAAATGTGAGGGGGGAGGGAAATATGGAAGGAAAGGTTTCCTTGGATTGGTGCCGAGATCTCGACGTCAGCCCTCTCTTGGGAAATACTAGCTGGCATTCTCTTAACTGCGAGCTTAACATTGGCCATGATCCATGGAAGGCCACAACGATGCAACCAGAAGTATTTCGTGACCAATGGATGGAGGTCCCGCTGAAGAATTGTCCATAAGTCAATTGCATGTCTTTTTTTCGTACGAGTCACGGGAACTTGCATATGCCAAACATGGAAGGAAAGGCTCGCCTTGTCCTGTACGTGGAAAACCGGGTGGTGACCGCGCGCCGAGAATATTAGGGATTCGGGTGACGCAAACGGCGAGATCGACTCGATCCGATCGCGACCCCCGGGCGGATCCGCTGAGATCGCCGTGATAGATCAACAGGTCCTGTCGATCGATCTCACGTCCGTCGGTCCGCGTCCTAGCTAGCTACCCCGTGCCGTGTCAGGGGCGCTCGATCTAGAGCGCACGTTGCCAGAGCCAGACAACAGGAGGGATTATAGTTGGAGTTGGACTGTTGCGGTGTAAGGGCATGTACAATGGGTGACGTCAGCCTTCTCTTGACGTTGACACGTAGGATATTTGTCTGATTGGCGGAGAGAGAATGAAGAAAGGGGAGGTTGTCTTCCCTTACCTAAGAGATGATCTCTTACGAGAGAAGGGAAGGTTAATTTCACCATTGTACCATTTGGCTTCCCTTAGAAATACAATTTCCTACCAAAATATAATTAATTCTCATTAATTGTTAGGGATGGCAATAAGAGATGATGCATTGTACAACTAATAATTTTGCCTTATCTAAATGACGTGGATGGCTAAGAAAATGCGTGACTTCTCTACCATTGTACATGTCCTAAGATCATCTCTAACGGATCCCGGATAAGGGCATGTACAATGGTAGAGAAGCCACGCCTTCTCTTAACCGTCCACGTCATTTGGAGAAGGCAAAATCATTACTTGTACAATGCGTTATCTCTTATTGCCATCCCTAACAATTAATGTGAATTAATTATATTTTAGTAGGAAATCGTAGTTCTAAGAGAAGACAAGTGGTACAATGGTGAAATTAGTCTTCTCTTATTTCGTAAGAGATCATCTCTTAGCTAAGGGAATGCAAGCTTCTCTTTCTTAATTCTCTCTCCGCCACATAGATAATTATCCTACGTGTCAACGCTAAGAGAAGGCTGACATCACCCCATTGTACATGCCCTAATCTTGCCTCGAAACAAGTTTTCGCCGAAACTGATTTTTTACTTCGTAAATACCAAAAATTTGTATTAGAAATTCAAACGAACTAGTTCGCGCGAAATTTCACCATCACAACTTCATTACACCGAGTTATTTTGCATAGAGATAGAACTTAAAAGGGGAAATGAAACTAGATCCGCTGGTCATCTTCTTCACCGCCCGACTAAAACTACTCGAAGCCGAGGTACTTCATGCATGGTCGTGGACCTGCGCAGTGCCCACGCGAGCTCGTGGTCCTCCATTGCGGTTTCGAGGCGGGCCGGAGCACTGCAAGCGCCTTCCTCCAACGCTCTCGTAGAGGCCTTGAGCTCGGCGGCGGCGGCGACGGTCCACTTGAAGGCCCGAATCACATGGTCTATGAGCACGTACCAGGTGCATGAGCTGGTTCGCCGGCCGCCAACGGAGACCACCACGTCCTCCGGCTTCTCCTCCGCAACCTCGATCGGCACCGCTCGGGAGCTACCCGCATCCGCATCGTGCGAGCGGAGACACGGCGGCGTTTCCTCTTCCTCGTAGATGTTGCCTTGAGGAAGGAGACCGGTCCACTTGCACCTTGAAGGAGACAGGTTTTGGCTCCCACTCGCGCCGCCCAAACGCGTTCTAGGTCCGGCGCGGCCCAGTTTTGTGTCCGGCACGCCCATCCCCACGCCCTCAACTTGGGGAGGCCTCGGGCGGCCCCGGACGGAACAAAACGCGACGCCACGTCTGCATCCGACGCGCAGGCCACGCCTGTCAGTGAGACGGCAATCGCAATAAATACCGGCTTCCCCCAAATCCCATTTCTCCCGCCATCTCTCCCGCCATCCCCTCCCGCCAAAAGGAAAACCCTGGCACCGCGCCGTCTCGGTTTCCATGGCGCCGCCGTCCGTGCCCAAGGTACCCAAGGAGAAGGGGAAGGCAGCAGCGGCGAGGACGAAGGCAGCCGGGAAGACGCTGGGCGTTAGCAAGCAGCGCAACCCCCCCCCGCCCAAGGAGAAGCCGGAGGGGATGTCGGAACATGATTGGGACCTCGACGTACTCCGACGCCGATTGGAGACGCAGAGCCGTGGCGGGCGCCGTGTGAAGCAGCAAGCTAGGAGTCTGCTCGACCCGCCCCCGGCGCCATTGACGGCGAAGAATATCGCCGTCATGAACAAGACCGTCGCCGCCTTGAACCAAGCCTTCGCCTTGGAAGGAAGCCAAGAGAGCACCGCCCCTCTGCGATGCAAGGTCGGCGGCTCGTCGTCGAGTTCCTCCTTCTTCGTCGACAGTGCCACCGGCACGCCTCGCTCCAGGTTCTCCCCGAGTACGACGACAGCCAGCATCACGGCGGCTTCGACCCCAACGTCATCTTCCCTTCTTGTGGGCTCGATCTAAACCACCCCGTCGATCTGAATTCGCCGGCGATGCGGAGGCAACCCGCCGTCCAGAAGAACGCCCAGACCGGTCGAAGCCTTTCATTCGACACCGGCGCCTCCCATGTGATCGACGGAATTACCCCCGATCTCACGGATCCCGTACAGGTATGAAGCCGTGTTCTGGATTCATGGTATGTAGAATAGACGTGTGCATAGGCGAGTCGTGACTACCGGCGTTGTGTTTTGTGTGTAGGAGAACGACCATGTGATGACCGACATAATCAACGACGGCACTCGGGCGGCGGATGACGACGACGAGTTCGACGAGGATGAGCTGTACTACGGGGAGGATGAGGACGACGACGAAGTCGAGGAGGAGGGGGTGGTGACCGAGGCTGTGGCCGGCGAGCAGGCGGCGGCGAAGAACAAGGGCAGCCGCGACATAGTTTGGACGTCCAAGGAAGACGAGTGCATGGTCGAATCATAGAAGGCCATTACTATCGGCGTGATCATCGGCACAAACCAGTCAAGCACCGCCTACAGGGAGAGGATCAAGACAGAGTTCGACGAGCGCCGGTTCACCAAGGACTACTACAAGGTAAACATGGTGCGCGGCCAAGGCGCCATCGAGCATAGGTGGCGCATCGTTCAACGCCTCGTCAACAAGTTCCACGGCTGCCATGAGAACATCCTCGATCGGAAGGAGAGTGGGAAGGTCCCGTCAGATCAGGTGACCGCCGGCTTGCGATTCCTTTGTTATCTAGGTTTGCTTAGTCCAATTGTGATCGTCGTCGGCTTTATTTGTTGTAGATCATCGACGCCCTTGTGTTGTACAAAACCCTCAACAAGGAGAAAGACTTCCGATTGATGCATTGCTACAAGCTTCTCCAAAATTGTGAGAAATGGAAGGCGCACCGGAGGACTTTGAACAAGAACGGCCGCGCCGACCTCGACGCCGATCCGCAAAACTAAGAGGGGCGGCCAACCGGGAACAAGAAGGCGAAAGCGGCCTTGGCAGCGGCGGCAAAGACGGACAGAGTGCAGTCGTCCATCGACAAGGTCCTCGCCGATGTCTGCTCCAACTCGAACTTGAGGCGCGATGAGAACAATGCAAGGTGGGCCACCTTGATGCACAAGGCCGACGTCAAGATCGACCTCGAGCGGAAGAAAGCCGCCGTCAAGAAGCGGAGTGAGGACTTCATGATCTTGACGGCCGACATCTCCAACATGGACCCGCTAGCGAGGGCGGCGCACAACATGCATCGCGTCACGATCCTGCGAGAGCTTGGGCTCGTTCCGCCCGAGACCGGCGGCAACGTTACGCCCGAGACCGGCGGCAACCAGGGCCACGGCCAGGTCGACGATGACCCCGACATGACCCAGCCCGGCGAGGGCTACGTGCCCCAGCCCGGTGACTGCATCTAGACCGGCAGTGGCGACAAGCAGACGTCGGGCAACGACATCTCCCGGCGTATTTTGATGGCCCAACCTTCGAGTTTGTGGCCGAGTGTGGCCGATCGTGGCCAGAACTCTGAATTTGTGGCCGGTTGTGGCCGAGTGTGGTCGATCGTGGCCGAAACTCTGAATTTGTGGCCGTTCGTGGCCATATCGTGTTGAAACTTCTAATTCCCACCATTATTTAAGATTCCTCTCATTTAAATTTGTCAAAAAAAATTTCGATTGGGCCGACTTTGAGCGCCGCGAGTGGGGAGCAAGGGCGCCCAAAGGCGAATGGCAGTCCGGACGGCGCCCAAAGGGCCTGTCCGGAAGGCGTTTGGGCGGCCATTTAGACGTCGCGAGTAGAGATGCTCTCAAAAAACAAGATTTAGGCATTGAGCGAGGAAGTGTATGTGCTCGGTTATTGCAGATACCGGAGATGGGCAATCGATCTATCTTTTGAGGAAACGAAAGATAATTGGGATTAGTGATCAACTTCAAATATGTAGATATAATTAACGTTAGGAACGAAAACGACACATTTTAGTTACCGAGTTTTTTTTTCTTCTGTTATGGTAGCTAGTGTAAGTTTACCAACTGAGAATCTAGTCAAAGGTTTTCTCGAGCGGCTTTTTTCATGTAGTCGACAACTACCGTCTTGTGCATTTGAGAGTGGTTCCGTGGATAACCTCGGTTATCTAATTGAAATTTTGACCAAGTTTAAGTAAAAACTATCGACAACTAAAATACTAAATTGATATTATATGAAAATATATTTCACGATGTAACTAATCTTAACGATTTGTTATTATAAAGTGTAATGGTTTTCATAAACTTAGTCAGATTTTACATTGTTTGACTTTTGAAAAATGTGCACGCCTTCTTTTCAACAACAGAGGTACTATCTGATAAGGATGCAATTGAAATAGGTGCATCCAGTAGAGAGAGGTGTAATGGGTAAAATGTTTCAAAATGTATCATGTGTCTCAACTCCACCGCGTGTCACAGCTGCATCGTGCAAATTTCATGCGTGTCTAAACTGCATTGCGTGCACTCATAGAGGTGTTTGCGAGCGACGAGAACGATAAACATTTTACTGTAAACGAATGTACTAAATCCTTATGAAAACAACCAACCATGATGAAAAAGATCGCAGTGCATTTCTGTGATCAATCTGCCAGGGCAGTACTACGGCGCGCGGTAGATGGATGAGGACGGCTGCCATTGAACTCCATTGATCAATGGTCAAAGATTTGGTCACGCAGGAGGCATGAACTTGAACCAATCTTTAAAGATTTCAGAGCAACTCTGCTGCAAAAGCTTGGCACTGCTACACAGAAATGAATGTGTTTAGAGATAGGCTGCGTTACTGAAACGGGACAAGGGTAGCTAGCCCGCCAGCCCAGTCAAGTCAGAGCTGCTAGTAATTCGGACTCTTGTGCTAGGCTACTAGCTAGCGCGCACGTACTGTATACTAGCTTGCGCTGAAACTCAAAAGCTTCAGTGGATTTATGATTCATGCACGGATGACAGAGTAAAGGGATCCTGTCAATGGTCACCGGTCAGAGTACGGTGCAAACTTCATGTGCTCTTGATAGTAAAAATTTGCAAACAATGATGTTTTGGAGTACTACATGTTTTTGAATCGAGAGTTCAATGGAATATGCTCACGCATTTGCGCGCAAAATGAAGTTTTCTCGGTGTGCCTTTTCTATAGAGGAAGTCGACTCCTTTTGTCCACGAATAAGTGGACATATTGGAATTTTAAGATATATGATTCCGTTAGAAAATGCATGCAAAGTTGCAAGGCACCATCTTTCTCCTACTTAATTTCCCCACGTCAAATGAGCAAAGTGTATGTAGTAAAATTGAGTAGACCATATGCATTCCCGTATAATATGAGAGAAGCATTTTTTTTTCTAATTTAAAGTGCTTGAAAACGTAGAAGTAGACTTTTTGTTGATAAACATCCAATTATTTATGGACGAAGGGAGTAGCTCTATTAGCTCGGGGCGACAAGGCCTTTTCGAGATTGACGTGATCAGCATTCATATATAGGACCTTGAAGGTGCATGAGATCTCTCTTTTCCCCTGATTTATTTCTGTGATGCACACTAGGACTCCATTCACCGTCTTGTGCATGTGAGGCCAATCTTGATAAAATTGGAGAGAGGATCGGAGAGAAGTGCTGGTGAGAGACAAAAGGAAGGGAAAATAGTTGTTAACAAGAAAAGTACTAATAAGAAAGAAAAACGGAGACAAGCCGGAGCTGTGCTCATGTGGATGGTGGCCGCTCCCACGTGACAGCCACGCCCATGTCCCAGAACCAAAACAACCAAGCAGCGGCTTGTCGTCGTCTCCATCTCTCTGCCCGCTTCCATGGTATCACACCAATGCAAGTGTTAGTTTTCTTCCGGCAATGATCACATGATGGGGACACTGTCATCCTATAGCCAAGGGAATCGACTGCCTTTGGATTCGCATGTAAGCTGAGTAATTCTTTTTAATTACAAGACAAATTTGCAAGTACTATATTCATATTCGAGAGTGCTTTATACTGTATCATATACACGAGCTTGGATTTTTTTGAATGAGCAAATGTTGTGACAAGACCAACTGCTGGTTGATCACATCCGAAGCTAGTCAAACAATGCCTTACCCAAATCAACTGGCATGCGCTGGGCAGGACTGAGGAGTCTCAGGAGCTGGCAGGGCAAAATATCATATCATCAACGACGAAGGTCGAAGCGCATCCATGATCATCAACAACGAGTCAGGACACGGAACCAAATGCATACATAGATTTGCCACTTTGCCAGAACCGCGGGAAATTTCTTGTGAATATCGACCGATCATTCAAACGCAATCATTCTCGGATGGACCCGGCGAATGACTGCATGAAGAATCTCTATCCGCTTGAACCGTGCCAGATCCAGAGCTTCCCGCGCACACGAAGTGGGCCACACATTCATCGCCGCGTACGTATTCAAATTGAACTTTTGGTTTTGGCGCCATCGTCAGTCAGCAGTGCGCTCCACTATTCTATCTTCCTCCCCTGTTACTGCCCATCGATTGTATTCAGCCATTGCCAAAGCCAAGATCCACCCCAGTCCATGCGACTACTTTTTGAATTACTCATCTATATATTCGTGGTTTTCTACGCTGGCCGGATTGCGTACGTTCTGCAGCTAAAAACTAGAAACCCTCAAGACAACCTTTGATATATATATTCAGGTGGGGATTAACTCCCCCGGTGAAAATTCAAAAAAAAAAAAAAAACTAGAAACCCTACAGAAGAATTTTGCATAGGACCAGACCCAGCTGCTCCCACATCGGCATGTCCCTAGGCTTAGCTAGATCAAACTAGGGAGACGAACCGGAGACCCAACCCTGGATTTTTGCATGAGGCGATGTGAGATTGTGAGCTTCCTCCATGCATAGGTCCCTGTCCATGCATGCACGTACGGATGACTTGACACCTTTTCCATTCCCCGGGAATAATGGTGTCTCAAACTCTCAATCATCGAAACTTGGCAAAAGGTGGCCCGTGCACGTGTCTCAGTTTCGCACATGTCTTTGATCGCTAAGTTTTTTCCCTTTCGGATCAAGTCAAATCAAGTTTTTTAGCGACCATTATATTGCAACATTCAAAAAGATACATATATAGTAAACAAATTCGAGGTCACATGCCTCACGACAGAAACTCCACCAAATTACACTAATTCTAACAAAGATAAAATATGCAACTTTTAGACAAAACCTCCAACAACGAAAAGTAGCGTGTGCACCAATGATGACGAGTCCAACCAAAGGTTGACCCAGAATTCTCATAACCAAATACGAGCTTCGAGCCACCACTTTCAGTAAGGCACGACGTACGCAAGCGCGTGTCAACATTGCCAAAAAAAAAAATTCCACCGACGTCGCAAGCTCAATACTGGAGCATCTACCGTTATCACCTCTCTGGCCAACGACACATCGCTAACTAGATGCCATCGGATGAGAATCTGAAAGCTGTTGGCATCCCATACCGTCACGCCTCCAACCACTGTCCCACCACCTTCAGTCGAGCAGAAACAAGCATGACCTGACACCATGGAGGAGACGTCGTGCGTATCACCTCTGCAGCGTTGAACCGAACCCGATCTCAAAGAGAGCGTCCCATACCGCCGCCGGCCTCGAAACTCTGCGATTTCAGAAAAAGGAGTCCCATTGTGCCATCGAATGCGACACACAAAGCTTGCGACCATCACCAAATCAAAGATCCGACCACGACGTCGACCACATGACTACAATTCCTTCCGTCATTGAAAGATCAGAGCCGCCGCCCCTACAACCAAACTACTGCCCCGTCGTCGGCACAGTAAGAGCGTGAGTATACTTAGTATTGTACTAGCATCCATTGTTAGTGTACGAGCACGCATAGACAATTGCTCATATTAGCGTCGAAATTTTTATCCAGTGCATGACTAT
Source organism: Poa pratensis (assembly GCA_947311845.1). Lineage (NCBI taxonomy): Eukaryota > Viridiplantae > Streptophyta > Magnoliopsida > Poales > Poaceae > Poa > Poa pratensis. The sequence continues at coordinate 64,778,816 of CAMZMU010000049.1, read as the reverse complement.
GGATTCTTGGCATTTCCTTCACTCCTGCAAAAGGAAAGAGAAAACGCCAGGAGCATGCATGCACGAGCTAGCTAGGCAAGCCGAAGAAAGCAAAAGCCGTGGCTAGCTTTTGGCAAAGCCACCATGCTGCATGACCATGGCCGCCGATCTCATTCTCAGCTCATCACCGCACACACACGCACGCACGCAGGCCCCAAACCTGCCGTCAAAAGCTGGAAGAATCGCAACGGCATTACTGAGAGAGAGCACGTTTCCCAACCTACCATGTTCTATTTTCGCTCATCTCATCTCGTTGTCATCCATTCACTTTTTGTTCTGCCACATATTCCTTGTTCTTCTGGGAGATTTATAATGAGTTATTACTACTAGCCACATTAGAAGAGGGGTGATTAGTGTAGCATCTTCTACAAACTCCACCTCAAAACAGAACTCCAACTCCGCGATGCAAATGGACGTGAAATCTGTCCGCTTTCTGTCCGTTTGAGTTGCGAGTAGGACGCTAAATGTCTGCCCGTGTCCGCCGGCCCGCGTATTTACCCAACGCGCAGGACACATTTCAGTTTTTTAGAATTAAAATATATTCCTAGTAGGGCTCCAAATTACATTAATTAAAAAGAAAAAAGGCAATAAACCCTAATTCGATGTACGGCGGAGCCATCTAGGAGATGGGGTGGTGGCGCACAGAACGGTGGCGTAGATGGCTCCTCCATTGGTTCCGTCGTCGCGTGGAACGAGGACGTCCACGTCCACAACTAACCGTAGCGCGACACGCCGCATCTTTTCAACCACTCTAGATGCTTAGGCTCAGGAAACGCCACGTGGACAACCCCAACGATGCCATCCTTCCACCACAGTTCATCAATTTTGTTCCCTAGATCGGTAGCCGTCTCGCTACCCTGTCCACCACGCCTTGGAGCTGGGCAACCGGGTTGTTCCATTTTCGGCATGGAGGAGGCTAGGATCCTTCACGCACTCCGCCCCAGGTGCTCCTCCACACGTCATCGCCGGCACGAAGTCCTCATCGCCCATTTCTCGCGTTGGTACCCTCCATTTGCTAAATCCCGTGCCGGTGCCCACCACGCGTCGGCCGTGTGCAAGTCAAGGTCCTTAATTAGCTAGTCGCCCGGAACTGCTCCTACTCGAGGCATTGCTAGCCGGGAAGCACGCTGCTGGCCCCGTTGATTGGGAGGCGGTGCTGCACGACGATGACCTACGTGGACACGGTGCGACGCTGTTTTTTCTCCGTTCCGTTTTGATGTGGTTACAGTTTTTTTAAGGAAATAAAAATGAAGTTTAGGGGTGCCATTGGGTGCACACCTCCCCATTTGTGTGGACAAGTGTTCGGATACCCCTTGGAGAATATATCTCGACGTGTCTGGACAATATATCAAAGATGTTGTTGGAGATGCTCTAAGAAAGAAGAGAGTTGAAGTTGCTCCCTGTTCGCCATAAATATTCCCCTTCTGCATCCTTCCTCTCCTACTCTCTATGTTACTCCTCGGAACTCGCTCTAGATTGTTTACTCTAATCTACGGCCTAACCACCAGCCCGGCGAGGCCGCCGGAGAGGAGCCTAGGGCTCACTAGAGACTCTCAAAGGGAGGAGAACGAGAGGATAGAAGAGGGGCAAAGAGAGAGCTGAGATGGAAGAGAGATCCAAGATCTCCTTTGAGATATGCAAAATCTAGTAAAAAGGTGAAAACTCCATTAGGCCAATTTCAGTAAAATGATATGCCAATTTCAATAAAATGGGATTGAATTTTAAGGTTGTGTTCATTGATCTGTCATATTTTTATCTGAAAAGGATAAAAAAGATCAAAAGCCTCTACAACTCTTTTTTCAGAAGTCTAGGTTTGATTTTCGTCAAATATTATTCATACCGGTTGCACCGTTATTGCGGTGACAATACAGTAGTAAATGAGGTCGACTATAATGAAAATATTTATTTGTATTTTTGCAACATATTAGAGAGGTTCACATGTATGCTCTGTTTTTTCTCCGTCTTCTTAAGTCCTGCCTTGTAGTCGTAGGTTGTACTGTACTACTGTACTTCATCTTTGATTGCATCTTCGCTATTGCCTATTGCCTCCAGTGATTTGAGCATGTGCGATGTTCTTGTGCTGAGATGCTGAGTGAAGCATAATTGCTCAAACTAGTAGGGCCACACGATTCCAAGAGCAGGTGTAAATAATCGTATGAGCCTACTAACCTAGCTAGCTAGAGATGTACTGGTAACCTAATATCTACTATTTGATTACTATAAATCACTCATTAACAACTAGTAGAGATTTGACATAACATTCCTTGCATCATCGCATGACATTCTAACCCACCTATGAACAACTCTGTTGGTCTACCTAGTTTTAATCTGTAACAGGATACGCTAGGGTACCTCTCATGCAAGGAGCCAACTTATTATTAACTAATGCATCGTAAGAGCATCTCCAGTCGGGGCGCCCAAAGGCCTTTGGCGCGTGCCAGACAGATTTTTGCTTCCACTCGCGGCGCCCAAAAGCAAATTTCGTCCGAAACCGCCCACTTTTCTGTCCGGCAGCGCCACATGAAGCCCTTGGAATGGGGAGGCCTTGGCCGGCCCCGGACACAAACTCTCGTCCGCGCGACCCACTCAGCAAACTCCACGTGCCTCCTCTTTCTTCTCTCTCCTCTATCCCTTTCTTCTCTCTCCTCTTTCCTCCATCGCATCCGCACAGGCGCTCTGCCCGGCTGCCGTCTCCGATCTCCTCTGCCCCTGCGAGCTCGCGCCGGCCTCCTCTTCCCGACGAGCTCAGGAAGTAACAGGTCGCCGTTCGCCTTGATATCGCGCGGCGTGGCCGCTCTCCCACGACGTCTGCGGCGGCGGAGGAAACGCTGCTGCGCGTGTGGACGGCGAGGTTGGCGCCATGGACGACACGGACACGGGCGAGCAGACGGTGGGCGGGAACCGTCACGGCGGCGTCCCGCAGGACGGGCGCTGGACCAGCGGACATCGGCGTCACCGAGCTGAACTCCACGCGTGCCGGCACCGGCGTCGACCTCGTGCTGGCTTGCGCTGGTCGTGGCCGTCCCGCCGTGCGTCGTGCCGTGACGCCCGACGCCGTGCCGTGCGCTGGGCCGAGCTGGAGCTGGACGGAGGTGACCGGCGGGCGCGGAAGGTGGAGGGAGGACATCCTTGCTGCTGTGGCCAGTCGTGCATGCGCCGGTCGCAGCTTGCGCTGGTCGTGGCCGTGCTCCATGCCATCCTCGTCGTGCACCCGACGCCCTGCCGCGCAAGGTGCCTTGCCGTGCTTGAGTTCGAGGAAGAGGAGCAGCTCCTGCTCCTCCCGGTCGTGCGTGCCGGCACCGACGTCGACCTGGGAGCTGGCCGTCCAGGCCGGACGAGCGCGGCCACAACGCCGCACCAGCCACGCCCATGAACTGTTTGTGATAATGCCTAAAGCAAAAAAAATGAATAATTGGGCGGTGCGACTGGGGAAGCACAGACCCCAAACTCTTTTGTCCGTCCGGACACGCCCCATAGCACTCGTCCGGAGACCGTTTGGGCGGTGTGACTGGAGATGCTATGAGAGTAAGCTAATGATATATGTAGATGTAGATGGAACAGCAATAGCTACATCTGAATGTAAATTATATGCTCATACATAGTACACTAAGGGCATCTCTAACCGATCCCCTAAAATCGGTTAGAGGAGTAAAAATACGCAGCGGCGGCACCTAACCGAACTCCTAAACGGTTAGAGGAGTAAAATTATACTCATCGGAGGAGTAAAAGTGGCGGCCGTCTCCTAAATTTACTTCTCCGAAGCCAATTCCGAGAAAACCTCCCGCCTCCCGACCCGCCGCACGCATTCTCGCCGGCGTCGCCGCCGGTGACCCCCATACCCCGCCGCCCCCATCCTGGTCCCTCCGCCGCTCTCCGGCCCACCTCTCCCTCGCTCGCCGCCTCTCGCCGTCACCGGAATCGACGGGGCGAGGTCGTTTTCGCCGGCCGCCGGCCCGATTTGGAGGAAATCGGGCTCCGTCGCCGTCAATTCGCCGCAACCCGGAGCCGGCGTGACCACCGATGTCGCGACGCAGCTCGCCCCTCCTCCTAGCCCACCACAGATCCCGCGCGACCGGCGGTTGCCCCCGCCTCCCCCGCCGCCCACGACGGGTTTCGTCTGCGTGCGGGACCTCTGGCCGGAGTTGGAGGATGCAGGGCCGGCGTCCGTCGATACTGCTGCGGAGATGGATCGCCGGCACCACCGGCCGCAACCAACACAAGACGGAAAAGGTGAATTTTTTCCTATTTTTTCGTCATGTAAAATTGGAGCACAAGAAGCCGTGGCTTATTTGATTTTTGTTACAAATGAAGTACAAGGACTTCTACATGGACCGAGGATGAAGACAATGAATTGTATTTTGCATGGCAACATCAAACTCTTGTAGATGACGCAATATACGAAGCGAGTGGTAGATCGGAGATGATGCCATTGCAACCTTTTTGGGAGAAAATTCATAAGAATTTCAATGAAAAGACAACCGGAGATGGTAGATCGCTTTCATCGATGTTAAATAGATGACACATTCTTGTTATGCGTTCTAATGCATAACAAGAACACTTTGGTTTGTGCCGGATTCTATCGGGTTGTATCGATATCTATGGGGAGAAGTATGTACTCTCTATGTATCAATTGTATCGAGTTGTATCGGTATCTATTTTGGTGTATCGGGTTGTATCGGTATCAAAACCTATGATACTATATGTGTTTGTATCAACCTATTTGTATTGCAAATGATGAAAAATAATTTTACTTCTCTAAAAATAGGGGGTCGGTTAGGTGCCGACCACCTTTAGAGGAGTACTTTTACTCCTCTACAGTTTACTCCTCCGTTTACTCCTCTAACCGATTGGGGATCGGTTAGAGATGCCCTAAGATGGAGACCTATGTATTCGTCGGTAGGCTATGTATTGGATCCACCGCTACTGCAAGAACCTTACTGTAAAATAATGACAGGTAGGATGCAATAGTTACTAGAGCCAAAAGCTTTTTCAGAGTGCACTTACACTTTTTTTTTTGTATATGGAGTCATGAGCTACATCATGGAAGAACAACAGAATATCCCAACACCTTTGGAACCGTTTTCTTTACCTTGTCACCAACTACTATCTTATACAATACTGTTTTATTCATCATCTACTCTTAGACAAGTAACACAAGTAAATAGCCCCCTTATAGGCCAATCAATAGAAACTTTTTTTTTGAGATTCCAATCAAAAGAAACTTAATGTACCCAAATTAGCAGTAAAAATACTGAGAACGTTTACAAGAGGCAGAGTGAACTGAACTTACAAGTAAAGTTAATTTTCCACTTGAACATATACATTCACCAAATGCCAGGTAGGACCACATCACCAGCTCCTCCTGCCCCTTGTGATGTCCAAGGGAAACAGCCATGGGCTACACACTGCTAGTTCAGAGGCTCATGACATCACACATCTCTCTTGCGGGACCATTTCTCCATTAGCAAAATATACTTATGTGCCATGGCAGCTTGGCTCACCTGCCCTTGGTATCCAGCAAGAGCATGTGGTTTGCACCAGAGCAGCAATAGTTAGTTATTAACAAGGCGGAATCTTTTCTGAAACAGTGCATCTGCTGCTGGGGGAAGGAACCTATCGAAAGATGAATGAAATCCATGGTCCTTGGAGCAGGCAGCCATGGACACTTGTTGAGATCAGATCCACACAGCCAGGCCACTGGGCAAACCACTACTCTGCAAGAGAGCCAGAAGCTCTATTCCTGATTGAGCTATCCCATTCAGTTCTCTGTTTGGAAATTGGCCCTTCAGAATTATTCAGAGGAGACACGGCATTACGATATCTACTACTCCTGTCTAGTACATGTGTCTCCACTGATGTTAAGGCTCACACTTGCACTGTTTCCTGTCCTACTGTCAATGCTTGCTGATGCACCCTGTAGTACTACTTGTATTCCACTGCTGGTTATTCCCCAGTACTTATCAGCTTTAGCTAGATCAAATGCACATATAGATACTTGCAACAATGGCACACAAGATTCTCTGGTACTTAACATCTATCTCCATCTTCCATACGCCCATGTTATTTATAAACTGGAGATGCTGTAGTGAACAAGATCCCCTGTCTTAAGGGTTTGATTGGGTGTTGTGGATTAGATAGTTGTTCACGTGTCAGAGCTATGCAGCAGCCAAACATGAGCTAGCCTTGCATTACATCACTGCATGCAGTGTTAACAATGGAGGCCAGGGGGCTCCCACATCACATGGGAAGACTGCATCTTTGCATGCTTGCTCGCTCTTGAGACAATGCTTTCACTGCCCATGATGTGATAAGCACTGCAATAATTTCTCTGCCATTGCAGCAAGAGATGTGCATTTGGTTGGCCTCAAATTATAGATCAGATGCAGACCTGAGCTGAGCTGCTGCTGGTGGTCCACGGCAGGATTGGTCTACACTTGCATTCTTTAATTTCTTCTTCATAGGGAGCAGGAAATTAGCACAGTGATTGACTAATTAATCTAGTGGAAGGTAAAAGTTTAATTAAGGAGATAGCATATCTGGGCCATGTGGAACCCCAATGCGGCTGTGATGTAAGCTTACCTAATGATGGGGTATAACCAATGCAGGGTGAGTAAGTAATTGGGTAGATGACTGCTCAAATCTGAGGTTAGATATGAGGTGGATTCCCTAGGTCGACAAGGATAATGCATCTTTAGGCATGCCACTTTTCTCTATAATACTGTATTATCCACCCCAAATTTGCAGTTAGATGAATGGTACAGATAAGTTATCTGCTTATTCTTCTTGTACCGCTAGGAATAAATCATTGAGAGGGAGAATGAAACGGAAGTGCGTGCGAACGCACCAGTTTTATTACTGGTTTGTACGAACATGATCTCTGTCCTTACGAGTATATACGGAAACGTATCATGGGAGAAATATTCAGAGATGAGACTTGGAAACCAGGTGTCTTTGAAGAATTGAAAGTTACTACTACGGAGTACTAGCTTGAGATAAGCAACCGATGTAATTAAGTAAAATTGTAAGTTACTTTCACGCTTAGTTTCTACTATCTCCGGCCAAGTTGCAAGCAACCATGAGAGGACAGAGACAAATGGGCACTGAAGCAACCTTGCATTCCTGCCGCATATGAGGGTGGGCACGCACACTGCAATGTTGGTCTCTGATTCATTCATCATAGATTGTCTGTTGTAAATCTCTCTAGCCGGCCTATGACAGGCAGCAACATTATCTTGTATTGTGCCACTGTTTTGATACGTACAGTATGTATGTAAAGTTGTTAACCATTTTGCCAGAGCATCAGAGAGGGGCCTTGGGTGTTTCAGAAATTATTTCTTCCCGGGAATGCAATTCTTTGGTGTCCTGCATCTAAGACTACAAGGTACTTTTCAGGAAGAAAAGGAATGCGACTCATTTATTGTTTTGACTGGGGAAAATTCATGGTGATTTTTGCATGAACTAATTCAATAAGTCTGTAGCATCTTAACAGAATCTTGAAGTGGTGTTGTGTGAGCGAAGAGTGAGGTCATCATATCGCATACTGTTGCAGAGTCCATGTATGTATACTGCAGAGTGCAGACATTTTCTTGTAAGGCATGTACTGCAGACATTAGAGTAACCACACCTCAGCTGTCAGTGGACTATCTGTCGGCAACCTTGTCACCTCACTGTGTTGATGTCTAGCTTGGCTGGCTGTAGATTCCACCTCCCTCTCTAACGAGAATATGGCAGTTGTTTCATCTGTTTTGGCGCCACACAAATGCTCTCCTCTTGCCAATGCATGTGTTCGGCTCCCAACTTGCAACCTTGTTGCTTGTGCTTAATTTGTAGCCAAATTAACATCTCACATTCTCACTACGTATTGACAGTAAGCAAATGTTCACTGTTAAGGCACTGTTTTCCGTTGCTGCATGCCGTTCTGAGTTTCAAGTACCACCGTCAAGCGTTCATTCAAAATCTTAGAACCGGTAGATATGCATGCATGATTGTTGAAATTATAACCTTTTGGCCCAAAATGATAGGAGGCCCTGGCAGTAAATTTTAGTGGACCGCGGCAATTGGACCAGCTAGCCGTTGAGGCAACAAAGCTGGCGGGGTCAAGCTTTCATCCGAGTTTTAATTCCATCCCTTTTTTTAGATGAGTTTTAACTCCATCCCTTGATCTTGAATGAAATGCAGCTCTTGAAGATTGATAGTATTCGACGTGCCTATTTATGGGCGGATTGTGAGAAGACATCCGGAGGAAAATGCAAAGTTAATTGGGAGCAAGTATGCAAGCCCAAAAGCTTGGGAGGGCTTGGAATCCTCAATCTAAGGAAGTTTGCCGCGGCTCTTCGTCTTCGATGGCTTTGGTTTGAATGGGATGAGGAACCCAAGCCGTGGGTAGGTCTTGAGAATCCTTGCACCCCAAATGATGTCAACATGTTTGCGGCGGCAACTAAGGTGGAAGTGGGCAATGGAGATAAAGCTAGCTTTTGGAGCTCTCCGTGGCTTGATGGGATGCGGCCTAAGGATTTGGCTCCTCTCATTTTTTACCTCTCCAAGAAAAAAATGTGCTCGGTTCACAAGGGATTGGAGAATGACTTTTGGGTCACACAAATAAATATGCAAGATGGCCTCACCGTAGAGCACATATCCCAATTTGTCAACCTTTGGAGAGCGCTTCATGATGTCCAACTTGATCCGGAAACCCCGGACAAAATCACTTGGAAATTCACCAAGAATGGGAAATACTCGTCATCCTCGGCCTACAACATACAATTTTTGGGTCAAGAAAACTCCATGATGCCCACCTTGGTTTGGAAGCCGTGGGCGCTTCCCAAATGCAAAATCTTCTCGTGGTTGATACTATAAAACCGGGTGTGGATGGCGGATAGGCTAGAACGAAGGGGATTGCAAAATTGTGGGCAATGCAAGCTTTGCAACCATGCGCACGAAACGGCGGCGCACCTCTTCTTTAAATGCCGGTTCACTAAGAGGATTTGGTCCTCTTTGAAAGCTTGGCTTGGGCTTCATGATCTTGACCCATCGGCGTGAGATACTCTACAAAATGTTAAAGAATGGTGGACTAACGTCATTCACAAAAGAGGAGCTAATCGGAAGGTTCTAGCATCGCTTGCTATGCTTGTCTCATGGGAAATTTGGTTGGAGAGGAACGCCCGAGTTTTTCAAAACAAGTCGATCACCGCTCTTATGCTTATTCAAAAGATCAAAGATGAGGCGGTTATGTGGTCCAACGCCGGTGCCAAAGCGTTGTGTAATGTAATGCCGCGAGAGTAGACTTTATTTGTTGCCTTCGCCTACTTGTGGGCAAGGCTTGGCTTGTAATACCTCTAAAAACTTCTCTCTTAATTAATTAAAAATGTTAAATCTTTTGCCTAGTTTCAAAAAAAAAAAAAATGCAGTGGGGCACCTAGCTGCATATGTTTGTTTTGGGGCCCGGCCGATACTGAGAGTGACTTGAGCCGATTCAGTTATGAAGCTGAAACAATCTGATAAGATTGGTGAGAGAGATGCCTGCCCCCATCTCCGTTTAGCATGTGGATGGAGTGCAAGTGCAGTGATCGTGTATATGCTCGTGCCTTGCAACGCTTTCCGCTCTGTTTCTAAGCCATGGATATCTCCTTTTTTTTTCTGATTTGGTGATGGATCGGGCATTTGCCGGCTGAAAGTTTACACGACGCGACGCTATGTTCCCAAAAGGTGTCCCATTGAGCTGACGGTTACACGTTGCTTGTCACGCTAGGGATCGAATCCAACACCGATGGTCTCATGTGCAGACTGTCAGCGCGATTCCAATGTGTTCTTGGTGGTTGGTCCATCTCTTTTGCATCCACTACCGAAAAAACCATTGCCTGGATCTCTCACATCTATCTTTGGAGGAGACATGCTGTGTTCTTCTCCCCCGATTGAGTGGGACAACGAGCATGGAAAGAGAAGGCATGCCATACTATCAGAACTACTAGGCAACTTAGCGCGGCGCATGCCCGCGCGTCTGAAGGAAAAATACCGAAAAAATCGAATTTTTAAATGTCCGCATTCAAAAGTTATATAGATTTATTTTTGTTGGAAAAAAATTGCACTTATATAGTAGCACCAAAATTTCCAACTTCCCCTCTAATTATGATCAATCAGGTCAAACAATTCTTTATCGCCATTCACCGTAGCAATCTGTGACCAAACAGAAAAGAAAAGACTATCAGCTACACGATGGAGGCACTATAAAAGAGCAAAATCAAGTCGTAGAAACGACACACCCATAACATCGCTTAAGTAGATAATCCTCTTGGTAAAAGGGTCTGAATGATTGGCACTATGGAACTGAACAACCTTGGAAACACCTGTAATGATGCGAGCCACATCTGCAATGTAATAAACAAAAAGAAGAATGATACACACAGAAGAGTATGAGCAAGGAATACTAAAGTGAGCTCACGGAAATCACAAGAAACATGAAGGGCATGAAGCAAATGACCTGTGAAATGGTCAGGCAGATCAGTTGGCCTGAGCAGATTAGCAATATAGGTGTGAGAGCAAATGTACAAAAGGGATATTCCACCTATCGCTCGACATTCCTTTCTTGGACCGATGTGTATCTGCCAAACTTGATCATGAAACGAACCTCGACCGGCCTAAATGGATCTTCTTAGATGGACCAGAAACCTGTTTAGCTCATAGACTTTGCCTTCTTCAATCACGTCCATGAACTGATGAACCAGGTCCTTTGCAATCTCGGCATACATGTGATTGCCCTTCATGAAGGAAAATCAATCTCAGCCAAGCAACATAATTAACATAAGTAGGTATAAGGCTAAGGCATAGAAGTAGAGAAACCTAACAACAACATCACCTGTGCGTCTAGCACCACCAAGTCAGTGTGCTTCATCGGTCCATTGTCTGTACCTTCCCGATGATGCCACAAGCGAGAAACAAACACTGTGACAGTCCAATGCCTGCTGTTATTGTGTATCTCGGACAGAGGAGTGGTCGCCATCTACGTTCAGTAAAAATAGTTAAACACTCACTCGAGAAATAACATGATCAACAAAGAGACACAAGCAAGAACCAAAGACACATGGGACAAAAGATCTCGTAAATCAGAAACGGAATGAGAAGAGGTTAACTACCATAAAGACCAATCAAGTTCGGCAACATGTCAAAAGGTGACAACAAAGTAAACAAAGTCAACAGAGGGTGCATCCATGGCTGAATAATCAAACCAATGCCGCATGGGTCTGCTGGTGGTTACACTTATGATCTAGCAAAAGTAGCAACAACATGTAGGCACACATAGAGAGAACATACATAAATGTGTTAAAGTAGTCTATACAGAGAGAGAACAGCTGGTAGCAGGAGCAAAAGGCATGCTTGAAGAGCAGAAAAAGATACAAAAGTAAATAAGGTTGCATAATAGAATATTAACAATGAACCGGTGCCAAAAGATCTCTCAGTTGGCACCAAGAGGCAAAGACTGTTGTACAAAGCATACATAGCAAATATATTCATATGCAAATAAAACCACACCAACGACATGCAGTATGACCGCGTGTAAATAATAACTACCTCCTGAGTTAATAGCATTTGTCTAGTGCATACATCAAAGAACAAAGATAGCCTACAGTAAGCATTTAAAATCATAGTAAAACATATTCTAGGATACTGGCAGAGGATGCCAGTGAAAGGCTAACAAATGGGTAAATCATGAACTGTCCAGACTTTCGGAGGCTACTCCATTTAAGGATGCAAGATCTAAAACTGTTGAACACCCCTCACTACAATACAAAATGAAGCTTATGCAAGAAGGTTGCATAATAGAATATTAAAAATGAACCGGTGCCAAAAGATCTCTCAGTTGGCACCAAGAGGCAAAGACTGTTGTACAAAGCATACATAGCAAATATATTCATATGCAAATAAAACCACACCAACGACATGCAGTATGACCGCGTGTAAATAATAACTACCTCCTGAGTTAATAGCATTTGTCTAGTGCATACATCAAAGAACAAAGATAGCCTACAGTAAGCATTTAAAATCATAGTAAAACATATTCTAGGATACTGGCAGAGGATGCCAGTGAAAGGCTAACAAATGGGTAAATCATGAACTGTCCAGACTTTCGGAGGCTACTCCATTTAAGGATGCAAGATCTAAAACTGTTGAACACCCCTCACTACAATACAAAATGAAGCTTATGCAAGAAGGTTGCATAATAGAATATTAAAAATGAACCGGTGCCAAAAGATCTCTCAGTTGGCACCAAGAGGCAAAGACTGTTGTACAAAGCATACATAGCAAATATATTCATATGCAAATAAAACCACACCAACGACATGCAGTATGACCGCGTGTAAATAATAACTACCTCCTGAGTTAATAGCATTTGTCTAGTGCATACATCAAAGAACAAAGATAGCCTACAGTAAGCATTTAAAATCATAGTAAAACATATTCTAGGATACTGGCAGAGGATGCCAGTGAAAGGCTAACAAATGGGTAAATCATGAACTGTCCAGACTTTCGGAGGCTACTCCATTTAAGGATGCAAGATCTAAAACTGTTGAACACCCCTCACTACAATACAAAATGAAGCCTGAGTCTACTCACAAAAAAAAAAAAAAAAACAGGTAGAAGCCTGAAAAGTTCAGTACCACAAGATAGCAGGGAGTGCCACAAACCACACGAGCATTCAGCGGACAGATAGACACCAGTCTGACCAAAACTCAACACATCAGCCTATTGGCGCTTTCATTCCTTGATGGACTTGTTGATGAGTGACTTGTGGATGTGGGGGATGACACCGCCGCCGGCGATGGTACCCTTGATGAGGGTGTCGAGCTCCTCGTGTCCGCGGATCGCCAGCTGAAGGTGGCGTGGCGTGATGATGTGGCCATTTCTGCTTCATATCTGATTCCCGCGAGGCGTAAAAGCACAAGGCATGTTGCAGCTATTGTACATGCCGCTAACCAGAAGGGAGTGATGTGCAAGTCCAACACAGAGATGATTTGTACTGAAAATATTTCTGTCCAGTTAATTCCAGCGGAGAAGGTGATACCGACGTTCAGAACACCAAGCATGTCCGTGAAGGTTGGATCGATCGAAGTCCAACTCTGATCAGTTCTAACGTGAGCCTTTTATTTTCCCTATTGTTTTTGTACTAGGCTACGAGAGTCCAAGTGGTTTTGGCCTTTTGTGTTCACGCTTGCCGTATAATTAATTAGGAAATATTTGATTAGGCTAGATAGGAGAGAGAGTCCGATTCTGTTTTAGTTTGTTTTCCGTCAGCTTCGTTTGAGTCGTGTGTCGCCTATATAACAGGCAGGCTTCGGCCGTGTATTGAGGTTGAATTTTATCGAGAGTAAAAATACAGAAAACGTCCCATGTCGGGGGACACCAAATACCGTGTTCTTTGTTGCTGATCCGCGAGGGATTTTGTTGCTGCTGTGCGTGGAGTTGATCCAATCTACTCGACGCTAGATTTAGTTCTTACGATCTCGCATCTTTGCTTGATCGGAAGTTCTTGTTGTTGCTGCTAGTACCGTGAAAGATTGGGCCAAAACATACGGATCGTCTATTTGATCCATATCATCTGGTATCAGATTTTGTCGGGTTTATCACGGTACTGTTTCTTGATCTGCTGGAATTTGTGATCTGCTGTTTTTTTTTGTGGAGATTGCTGAAAAGTGGATCGATCTGGTAAGGAGTACTAGTTCGATACGTCTTGGCTGAGTACTACTTCAATTCGCGTTGGACTTTGTGCTTTCCTTGTACGTGAAGTTTGGAGTTATATTTCCATCGCTCAAGATTAAAACGAGCTGTGTCGTCGCTGTTCTGCTCTCGCGTTCTGAAGGAGCTGTCCTCGTTTGGCTGTTTGATCTATGTCAGAAACAATCAAGGAGGAGCAGAAGGCGCACATGGGCGATGCGGCTGATCTGGATGGGGTCGCGCTACCCGTCTATGCTGAAGATCTTGCTCAGAACGTGCGTGAGGGATTTGACCTCACATGCGACTTTGTCATGCGGTGCCACAACAACCTGAAGAAGAAGATCGACACACGATTTGATGATTTGGGTGCTCAGATTGGTGCATTGCAGACTATTGTTGAGAACCTGCAGGGGCCAGCGCCGCAAGCTCCACCACCGGTCGCGCAGCCTCCGCACGGGGCGAGTAGACGAACGTCGTCTGCCGGTGCAGCCACCCCCAAGAGTTGATAACCATGTTGGCGATGCTGATCTCGCCGCAGGGTACGTACCACGACCACGTCACAATGACCACCGAGCTGAAGCTATCGCTCGTGGCGGAGCGAACGACCGCGATCGTTTCGGTCAGGCTGCACGAGTTCCTATTGACGACGGCATCGGGCGTGTGAAGATATCTATTCCGTCATTCTCTGGGAAGTGCGAACCAGAAGATTACTTAGACTGGGAGATGCGAGTCGATCAAATTTTTGATGCTCATCGTTACACGGAGGAGAGAAAGATGCAGCTTGCAGCCATTGAGTTCACCGGTTACGCCCTACTGTGGTGGAACCAAATTTGCCGCTCACGACATCGCCCGACAAGTTGGCGAGGGATGAAGGATTTTATGAGGCGACGATTTGTTCCTGAGCACTATAAAAGAAATCTGTACATCAAGCTGCAGCGTCTTACTCAAGGCAATTTGAGTGTTGATGAATATTTTAAAGAGATGGAATGCTTATGATTCGTACAGAGACTACAGAGGTCCCGGAAGCGACAATGGCACGTTTCTTTAACGGGTTGAACGTCGAGGTGCAGGATCGAGTTGAGATGGTGGCCTACTGCAATATAGAAGATCTTGTGCATCAAGCTGAACGTGCAGAGCAACAGGTTAAGCGGCGTCAAGTTTCAGCTACGAACACATGGCGACGTTCTCACACGGAGGATGCTAGTGCTAGTTCTAGGCCAACAACCTCTACACGCTCAAATAATTCTTTGCAAAAGGAGGCGCCAAAATCAGGAGTGTCACGAGCTGCTTCTAATACCCAATCCAGTGCACATATTGAGTGTTTTACATGTGGGGCAGGGGACATATGAGGCGTGAATGCCCCAATGCAAAGAAAATTTTGCTCACACAGGACGGCTATATCTCTGCAAGTGATGAAGAGGAAGTTGTTGATCAGACTAGTGAGAAGTCTCAGGAAGTTGAATCCTTGGATGTGGATGGTTATGAACTTGCTGCTCATTGCAAAAATTTGATGGTGCAACGTGTCCAAGCAGACCGCATAGAGGATAAAGGACAACGGTGGAATATTTTTCAGACCCAATGCCAAATTAATAGCACCTCCTGTAAGCTGGTTATTGATAGCGGAAGTTACACCAACGTGGTCAGCAAGAGCTTGGTGGATGCATTAGCATTGCCTACATGGAAACATCCGCAACCACACTGTATTGAATGGCTATATGAATCTGGCAAGCTGAAAGTTACTCACAAGGTGCGACTCAAATTTTCAGTTGATCAGTATACTGATACAGTAGTCTGTGATGTCTTGCCTATGGATACATGTCACTTGTTATTAGGACGACCATGGCAATACGATCGCCGTGTCACACATGAGGGCAGATTGAACACTTATTCTTTTTGGGATGACGGAAGACGGCGTGTACTGCGGCCAATGTTTGATAGAGAAATCAAAGTGGATACAATTGTTTTGCAGAAGAACCGTCAGAAAACTACCCCAAAACCGAGGACGGTTTCGTCTCAAGGGGGAGGGGATGATGTGGCCATTTCTGCTTCATATCTGATTCCTGCGAGGCGTAAAAGCACAAGGCATGTTGCAGCTATTGTACATGCCGCTAACCAGAAGGGAGTGATGTGCAAGTCCAACACAGAGATGATTTGTACTGAAAATATTTCTGTCCAGTTAATTCCAGCGGAGAAGGTGATACCGACGTTCAGAACACCAAGCATGTCCGTGAAGGTTGGATCGATCGAAGTCCAACTCTGATCAGTTCTAATGTGAGCCTTTTATTTTCCCTATTGTTTTTGTACTAGGCTACGAGAGTCCAAGTGGTTTTGGCCTTTTGTGTTCACGCTTGCCGTATAATTAATTAGGAAATATTTGATTAGGCTAGATAGGAGAGAGAGTCCGATTCTGTTTTAGTTTGTTTTCCGTCAGCTTCGTTTGAGTCGTGTGTCGCCTATATAACAGGCAGGCTTCGGCCGTGTATTGAGGTTGAATTTTATCGAGAGTAAAAATACAGAAAACGTCCCATGTCGGGGGACACCAAATACCGTGTTCTTTGTTGCTGATCCGCGAGGGATTTTGTTGCTGCTGTGCGTGGAGTTGATCCAATCTACTTGACGCTAGATTTAGTTCTTACGGTCTCGCATCTTTGCTTGATTGGAAGTTCTTGTTGTTGCTGCTAGTACCGTGAAAGATTGGGCCAAAACATACGGATCGTCTATTTGATCCATATCACGTGATGCGCTTCACCTTGAGATCTTTGCTCGCGTTCCCCGCCAGCTCCAGAACCTCAGCGGTGAGGTACTCCAGGATGGCTGCCGCGTACACGGCCGCGGTTGCTCCTACCCGGCCGCTTGATTGGGCCCTCTGCTTCAGCTGGCGATGGATACGGCCCACCGGAAACTGAAAATTCAAATGAATAAATCAGCTTTGGTATGTAAGTTCCATATGAATGCACAAGGGCAGACTTACGAAACCAGATTTTCGACGAGCTTGCCAAAAATATTCACAACGACCAAGCAAAACTTCGTAAAGTAACAACCTTGCATGACTTAATTTGGTTACTGAAAGTTTCGTGAGATGTGTGTTAGAACACTGTCTATACAGAAGGGTACACTTCAGCAATACATGTGTGCCATTTACATGTCGTTCTCTCTCACTGGGCCTCTAAAATGCTTGGTTTGCATAAAACACTGCATCCAAAAAGCCACTGATGATTGATGATGCATGCCCCCATTTTTGGTCCTAGGCCTAATATAGGCCCAAGGGGAGCCGGTACTTCTAACAACTGTTTGCATGTATGCATTAGCAGTTTAGCACAAACTCTTAGCATGCACTGTCGTGATTTCCACTAAAAAACAAAAACCCTACATGGATTGTGAACAGAGGTCAAGTAATCTCCACGCTGAACTAGTTATAGCCGTCCAAATATCTTTATTCAATTTCATAATTATGCATCCCATGGTTGTGGACAAATGTTAGACCTTTGTTCATGTATTTTCCCTACATATATGTGTGCATGTCATCTGAAATTCTTGGACTATGTTTTTAATTTAACATGAAATTGTACATTATCAGACTTATACTATGTTTGACTCAATATATAACTAGACTTGCTTGAAAAACATACACTAGCATGTTTTCTATTTTACAGTTTTGCCACATCTACAATATTCAAACTCAAAGTAGTAGTAAAACATGTAATTTCTGTAAAGAAAGTGTACTTGTAAATGACAAGAGAATGATTTATTTTTCATGTCTCAGTTTATGGTAGTCAAATGTGCTTTCCACGTCCAGGGATACTAGTTTGACTCTAAGTGGTCAACTAGAGTCCAGATTCAAACGCACTTGAAGTATGCGAACAAATCACTAATCTACTCCCTCCATTCTAAATTAGATGACTTTCATTTGTTAAAATGTGGATGTATCTATACTTGTAACATGTCTAGATACATCCACTTTTTGGCAAATTGAAGTCATCTAATTTGGAACGGAGGGAGTACATTGCATGTTGTTCGATATGTATCACGCACGCGCTGGTTCGTATTCGCTACGTCCAACAATCCATGCCACAGCCAAGATCGATGTCATCTAGGCTGATCGGATAGACAAACCGCATGGGCGCCATCGATTCCCGATCAAAAAACAAAGGGAGTATGGGGTGACCTGTAGGCCGGCGCGCGAGGATCGGGAGATGGGGAGCTTCTTATCCTTGCCGGCGGCGGCCGTCTTCGCCGCGATCAGGCCCTTTCCTCCCTTCCCGGCCATCTTCTTGTTACTGCAACGCTGAATCAATCTACGAGAACAGACCAAGAGATCCCGGATGTTTTTGTAGGCAAATCGTGGGGATGTTGGAGATTTTCGGTTTGGGACTTACGATCCGGGGCAAGGCGGCGGATTCGAAGCGACGGATCGGAAAATTTTCTTCTCCTAATTTTCTCGAGGGTTTTGAAGAGCGGGGCGGGGTGATTATATGGGGGTTTGCAACAGGCTATCTGGGCTTCTCTGCGGCCCAGGAGCAGACCCAATAAAGCCCAGTCCAGTGTTACTGCCCCAAACGCGATGGCAACTTCCTTAAAAAAAAAAAAACTAGCGCAATGAACTATTAAAAAAAACTACAAAAACAATTACAGATCTACTCACCAGCACATGGATCAACAGCTTCAAGAAAATAACCAGATATTTCATTGTTCTCATGAAGATGAACCGACATCATTTTACATGTAATAATTTAATATTGTTGTCTATAGCATTGACATCTTCTTGTACCAAGCAGTTCTCTCGTTTACAAAAACACCAAGCAGTGAAATGCCGGCTATCAAAAGGTATAGATCTCATGTAGCAGGTGAAGTCCAAACTGAATCAAGATATGGAGATGGTCCGGCAACTAACAAACAGCAGATGATGCCACGTCTGGAATCAGCGGGTGCGGTGGCATAATCTTCTTTCATGGGGTGAGCGTTTACTCCTTGCCATCCGCTGCACGGAGGGAGCCGAGCTGGACCGGCGCCTGTGTGCCGACAATCTTGGATGTCCCATAGGCCGACATGTCTGTGCCTCCAGTCTTCTCCGCCTCCAGCTGCTCCTTGATCCAGAAGTATGTGATCCTCAGCCCATCCTGCAGGCAGAGTTTGGATCCAGTTCGATGAGTTATGAGCATTTAATTTTGGGTGGCTAAACAGAACAGAAAATTGTTCAAAGCTTTGGGAAGGGTACCTTCAGCTTCATGGTTGGAGCCCAGCCAAGCTTCTCCTTGATGAGCGTGTTGTCGGAGTTGCGGCCACGGACACCCTCTGGGCCTGGGATGTGGTGGATGGGCAGCTGCTTGTTCTCGAAGCTGAGGACTATCTCAGCCATCTCGTTCATGCTCACCATTTCGTCGCTTCCGATGTTCACAGGCTCACGGAAATCAGACTTCGTTAGCCTGGAAGAATTTGGAAAAAAAATATTGTTGTTACTTTACTGACCATCAAAAATAAAATGCCCTTAAGCAAAGCAGAGAACCTCATAATCAAAATGCCCTTTAGCAAAGGAGAGAACCTCATAATCGTTATTATATGATTGCACACAGAATGTTAGGACACTGGAAAGTAATAGCGGGATGGGAACAAAGATTCAATGGCTTAACATGATAACTCACAAGGAACACACATTGATAAGAATAGACTATGCATCTACATAGAATTTTGCAGTGAAACTATGGGAGTTTCCTGAAAAGCAATGACATTACTAATCCTACCAATATGTACAACTTTTGGCACGATGTACAAGCTAAATACAAAATTGCTTGTTTGGCCAGCACAATCAATTAACTACAAAAGTAAAGAGGTACTTCTCACACTGTAAATTCTGTTCACCAAAGATCAATATTCGGTTTGATTGTCTGAAACTTCAGAATATCAGGAGAGCCAGAAAAATCAATGCTTCTGAGGGAACTAAAGCTGTAAGCCTTCAGTCAGGCAGTGCGCAGTCACTATCTTACCAAATTATCTTATTATTCACACTAGCACGGCAGAGTGATGAAAAAAAAAAATTGTAATTTTTAAGGCATGTTTTCATAACAAAAAAAGGATATGTAGTCACTTGGTTTCATAACAAAAGAAAAAGGTACTTGACTTTACAAAAATTAAGTTTTAAGCATTCTTTTAACCTGAGGACACCCTCCACACATTCATCAATAAATGTGAAGGATCTAGTCTGCAGACCATCTCCCCACATCTCAAAGCGGTCAGTGGAGGTTTGAGCCTTTCTGCAGAAAGCAGCAGGTGCCTTCTCCCTTCCACCTATATAGCCAAGTGAATGTCAGACCTCAACAGTTTACAACCTAGATATTAAAAAATCACCAGATAACAACTTACCCTTCCATGTTCCATATGGACCATAAATATTGTGAAAGCGACCAACCCGGCACTCGATGCCAAAGTCCTTTGTGTAGTGCTTGCAAAGTTCCTCTGTAGCAAGTTTCTCCAAGCCATAAGCGTCTTGAGGCTGAAGATTAAGCATCGCTGAAGTTAGTGCCATTTATCATAATAATATAAAAGGTGTCAGTGCATACAGAAACATATATCAGTGTTTAGTTATGAACCTCTGCAGGCCAAGCATCTGCCTCCTTCAAGCTAACAACAGTTTCCAGCTGCTTAAATTCAGGGTAGATACAAGCACTTGAGGCATAAAAGAACCTGCAGCGAAAGAAAATTGAGGTTCAATCACATTTACTGAAACATATTCTTATCTAAGTCTGCTGCTAAGATTATTGTTGTCGTTTGTACATATGCTTCTCATATTCCATCAGCGGGGCTACACAGGAATTAGGTCAAATATATTGTAGCTGAACACATGATCTTATTCCTCGTAATGAGTTGAACACAATGTTCTGAAGGCTCGGATTATTTTGGGGCTTCTAAGCAGTATACACAGGCGCACACATTT
Organism: Poa pratensis; assembly: GCA_947311845.1. Taxonomy (NCBI): domain Eukaryota; kingdom Viridiplantae; phylum Streptophyta; class Magnoliopsida; order Poales; family Poaceae; genus Poa; species Poa pratensis. The sequence continues at coordinate 64,758,145 of CAMZMU010000049.1, read as the reverse complement.
TACCTACCTGTTTCAGCTTGCCAATTTTCTGAATCCTGCAAGATTAACACTAAAATAGGGGCGGATTTTAATATTTTCTAGATCTTACGAACACACATGAACACAATCCTCTAGTGTCATCAACTCAGTGGCCAGTAGAAAAGGCACCTCAATGCATACTAGTAAATATGGACCAATCGAGCCCTTTACTTCAATAATATAACATAACATTGCTATGCGTTCAGCTTATAGCAATTATATACTTTCCCCAACTCTCAGAATTTACAGTTAGTATTATATCACCTCACCACGTAGCAGAAAGCCCCCAATAGGCACAACGAATCTAAACCCTTTGAATTTCTATGCGGCGCATATGGACAATAGTGTGCACAGTGCACAAATATCATTAACAAAAATGTGTCAAGTTTGCAAAAATGACAGTTCATTTGTAGCTGAACTATAGGAGATTAAAAGCAGGGGCTTGGAGCCAAGTCATTTACTAGGAGAAACACACCTCCAGTGCAACCTACAGATACAACCCACACATGGGCCAAACAGAACATTTTATGTCCATGTAACAAAAAGTCGCCTTACGTTGCACATCGCTTCATAAAAATTATAAACTTTTCCACGCTCTCAGTTAGTGTCCTCAACTTGTCGCCTAGCAGAAAATGCCAAAAGAAGGCTTTCCCTATATTGACCAATCCGAACCATTCACGTTGGCAGACATGAATCTTCTATGTGTCGCAAATAGCAAGTACTATTTTTCCATAAATACAATGATAAGCGTGAAACATTCATTGATCCAAACCTAAAAATACCATAACCGCTTCATCGATATTTTTTTAGATAATTTAGAGGTGGACATACTTCTGCCCAATGCATACCATATGAGATTTTTATCGGGAGCGCAAATTAGCAACCCTAAACAGGGCTTAGCATCCTACAGTTTCCCAAGTAGAAAACCATGAGGCGCACAAAGTTAGTATAAGATGGAATGTTACCTTTTGACTCCATTGATTCTACCAGCCTCAAGCATGTTAAAGCTGATCATAGTGTTGTTGTACATGATCACAGAATGGTTGGACTGGATGAAGCCCATCCCTCCCATATCAGCTGCTAGGTTGAAAACATGGTCAACCCCACTGGTGACCTTAAGGCAGTTGTCCATCACCCTCAGATCAGCAAGGTGAAACTCATGGCAGAACATGTCCTCTTCCATGTGCTCATTCTTCTTCCAGTCAGAGGCGATGATGTAGTGCCCCTCGCCCTTCAGGCGCCTCGCAATGTGGGAGGCGATGAACCCGCCAGCTCCAGTAATGGAGATCCGCAGCTTCTCAGATGGCCAGTACTCCTCCTTCTCCAGTTCAGCGTATGTGTACTCCTTGTTGAGCGCCATTCTGCAGTCACACAAGTTCAAGTTTTTAGATGACAAGTAAAATATCATACGAGCGCAACATCTTATGCCAAACAACATCTTTTGGCAAAGAACTGACTTTGAAAAATTACAAAGCACAGAGCTTGTTTCCAAACAGGGTAATGTAACTACTGAAATCATAAGGCCTAATCATGTCTATTCAAGATATGGCAAAGCAGCTAACCGGCCACATCACCACACTTCTAAATCATTGCATACAGTGATACACCACGTGACGAAGCCAAGTCCAATCATCCTAAATCCAGTGAGAATTACACACCAAGGTAGGTCACACATAGTTCATCAATGGCTAGACTGCTTACCAAACGCGATGATAGATCAATGACTACATGTCTGCCTAACAAAAGCAAATAGACCCCACCACATGTGCTGTTTCATTTCTTCTAAGAAGGGACAAAGCATGGACCCCTGCTCCCATGCTATTTTAATAATCACCTAACAAAGCAAAGCCCCCCTTCCCAGAAGCGAACATGCTCCGGTGCTTCAGCCACCTTGGCACACAGAGATAGTAATTAATCAACTAATCTCGACATATCGAGCGAAACACTCGTCTCCAGCTCTAGAAGCCCGCTCAATCTAATCCCCCGACACGGAACAGTCATCCCGCAAAGCCGAATTGCGCAAACAGACAACATTACTTTCGTTCTAGAGATGAAAAGGGTAAAGAAAAAGAAAAAATCTAAAGCTTCTGAACCAAATAGGCGGAATCTAGGACTCGAAAACCATAGAGATCCAACACCGAGAAACACAGAATCAAGAAACCAGTAGCAATCCGACAGTCCGTCCTACTTCTTGGAGCATGAACACGGGCAATGAATTACTTGTTTGAGGAATCGCATCGTTACCTTTGAAGTCGCCGAAAGGAGTCGCGGCCGCGAGATTTGGGAGCGGGCAAAGCAGATTCTTGGGCAGCCTACCAGATCTCCTATCCCTCATCTTCCTTAAATAGGTGCGAGGCCCTTGTCTCGTGATGAAGTTTGAGTGGCTCGTATCTTTTGCATAATAACGCCTGGCAAACATATGTTATTCCGTACAAGTGCCTGGAAGGATTTGACTTGTATTGAAGTTGAGTTCTACTGGTTTCTACAGTAGTTTTATTTTTTTGGGTAGTTGAGTTTATCTGATTGTTAGTTTGTTACCCACAATCTGCTGAGTTCTTGGGAATGGGCACTACCACCCAAAATTGTTTTATCCTCAACAAAATTCAGAAGTTTAACCACATGCCTTCGGAAGGGCGGCATTTTCACCTTTTTATTTGTGTCAAATCTTCATCATAGTAACCTTCCACAAACCCTAGCCATCAGACGTCCTTTGAGGTGATCCGGAAGCGTGGCCTCCCGCCGGCGTGCTTGTCGGTTTGCCCGGATCTAGATGCCCTCGTAGCCTTGGAAGATGCATCAAGTTTGATTCCACACCGGCTGGCGAGAGAAGGCCCTACTTCTTTGTAGGTTAGGTTGTCTTGGCGACGGGTGGCAACACGGCTGGCAGTGTTCTAGCATTGGAATAAGTCCACCCCGCTTTGATGGTGCTGGCTCTTAGATTCCAACGAGGATCGAGTGGAGGGCTTAGTTTGCCAGTCCATTATCGGATCCGGTAGATTGTTCAGCAGCCATTGGCGTGATGCTTGGACTACATACAGTGATGGTGGTAGTCCTTCAAATAAAACTCGGGAGTGGTAGTCGTGGTGTCTTCATATACACCGCGAAGATGTTTTGGTATCTTCTTTGGCGACGCCCATCGCTGGCCTCAAACTTAGGAGGAGAAATATGGGGCTTGTCCCCGGTCGTGTAGTATTAGCGAACTTGGATCCCGTCTTCCGATGCAGGTGGTTAGTGTGGCTCGTAAATCCATTGGGCGTTGGTTATTCTCTTGTTCCTACGTTGATGGTTTTGTGTATGTTGGTGGAGGCATGTGTATCCTCTCGGTATACGTCTGTATTTATATTCATCATTGTACGTTCACCTTACATCTTAATATGGGCACGTACGGAAAAACCTATTGCATGGCCGTCTGGACTATATCACGTGGTCATTTAGTTAAGATCGCATGATGTTGTTATCTCTTTTAGTAGCTTGCATATTTTCATCAAATTTTGTGGATTCATGAAGCATTTACACATGCACCAATTCTTAAAGCTTGTAAATGCATTATTACATTCAGTTGTAAATGTAGTTAGCACACATTGTACACATGCCGCGGTGATAAGATTGATAATAAGTAGAACAAATCAAATCGTAAATTTAATAAAGTAAAGGAGGTTTTGGTAAAATGACTCTCGGATTACTTTAACGGTTCGCGCCACATATGTAAGGTTAAAATTAAAGTTGACGGGAAAAAGAAAATATGAATTATTTATGGTATTCAAGTTCTCGGAACTTCCTCATTTGCTTTACTCTTAAGTCCTACGGCCGATTTCCGGGATTTTGCGATTACTAATATCAAATTCGTAACTCAAAATTCTATATACAAATATACAAACCATCATATACATATTTATATATGTGGTTTAAATTTTCTGTTGGTTTATAAACTTACTTTTGTTTTCATAAATAAAAATGGTTGGTGTTTTGGCGATTGGACTTACAAACTCGCACCACTCTCCAAGTCAATGCGAAAACCACCCATTGCATCTATGTTTAGGGTGGTCTAGCCTAATAGGGATCAAATCCCATGTTCGTCTTATTAATGTTGGTTATTCTTTCCATGGCAGACAACTTTCGTGGCCATAGTGAGAAACATGTGGTGTATGCATTTTTTTGAAACTTCCTGACCCATGACTTCATGATACCTTTTTACGTGACGCACACGTTTAGAGAGGTTCAAATTTGATCATCAATTATATCAATAAAATATGTGCTAACTATACCATTATATTTGTACTCGCAAAATGTTTCTCATAATATAATTTTTATGACACATTTTAGTGATTAAACCGATGTTCGAATTTGATGCACGCAAAATAAGGACACCATGGAAATAGGGATGAAGGGAGTATGAGTTCTTATGTCCGGTGGTGTTGATGTGTGTGTCTATATTATACTTGACTTTCTAACAAAAAATATCATCTCCAAGTCAATGCAGAGGAGCTTGGTCATTAGCAATGGTGGAGCCATGAACTGTGTGCACACCTTTTTTGTTGTTGTGTAAAACCGATTTTACAACACAATAATGTAAATAGCTTAATCAGTAATCAGACGCTCGAGCTCATCCTTACAGTTGTGCTCTATGTCACCGCAATGTATTGTTGCTGGCGGCGGCTGGCAAGTAAGAATTGGGTCCATTGAGATTTTTTTCGCAGTTTAGCCTATTTTAAGTGGAGAAAATTAGTGCTTTGTTGACTCATAAGTTTCACATGTGGTTTACGTTGAGGGGTTGTGAACTCTCTATTTTTTCAGTCGTGTAGTAAGTCAGTCACTAATAGCTAGACTCCAGCACATACTTATGACTTATTATCTGCTGCCTAATGTGGCGCGAAATTTCTAAAATTGGTGGGTGCGCCGAGAGTCGAGACCCACCATGAGGCCACCCGCTTTGCTACGCCCACGAATCCACGATCATGCGTCGCTCGCTAGCTCCAAGATTTACAACGGGCGCTGTATGCAAATAATATGCAATGCTCTGCATGTGCGCTAGCTGTAGATCTACGAAGAATCGATTGTCATGTTACTAGTAGTTACACCGACAATCGATTCTAACTAATCAATGATCACTCTAGTTACACCGACGCACCATGATGCTGCTACTCACCTCCCACGACACAGACAAGACAAAGAAAAAGGCCGGTCGTCGTGGGATCCGCATGATTCCCGTCTAGTAATTGGATATTCTAAGAGATTGACGATAGAAAATAGCATAGTGGGAGCAAGTTGGGTGGGGGTATTATAGTGGTGCTCTGGTGCAGGCAATTTACCTTGTGTCCGCGGTAAACCAAGGGATCTTTGGTCAATTGGTGGACTTCATATTTCTGACTTGGCTGTTTTGCATCTACTGCCTAGCACGTTCATTTTATTTGTTTTTTGGGATGTCGATCAAAACAGTTTTCTCGGGACACTCAGGCCTCCTTTGATTCAAAGGATTTACTAAGGAATTTGGTAGGATTTAGACCCTGTGGAAGATTTCCTTTCCAACACGTTTGATCCATAGGATTATAACCTACGGGAAATATTCCTATAGCAACTACATAGTGTATTTTCAAAGGAAAGCAAACATGAGCTTAGACCTCATGTTAAAAATCCTGCGCCTAGTTCCTATGCTCGTAGGATTCAAGTGGGCAGGGCAAGTCATTCCTAGGAAAATCCTATTCCTTTCTATTTCCTACCCTGAGAATCAAAGGGGGCCTGAAGAGTGTCGTCTCTTTGATTCAAGGGAATCGTAGAGAAACAGTTTTCAGCAGGCTCAGTTAATTACAATGTGAATAATGTACGAAGAGTTTAGTTGAATAATGCATGGGCCACTTTCAGCAACTTGGTTGTCTATGCGAAACACTCAATCTATTTGGGTGAAGACGACTATGAAGATATGCCTATAACATTGTTTTCTATGCAATCGCTAAACCAATCCTGAAAATGTTATTGACCGCACTGGAGCATGCCGAATCTGGCCACGACGATCTCATACCTGCAAAACAATCGAGAATAAGAACTATGATATGCAATATGTGAAATGTGAATTTAGATGGAGTAGCAATAATAGTTGGGTTCCAAAAATGCATAGTAAAGAAAGCATCACCGACACCTCAAGCCTATGACGAAGAGATAAGGGCTACAACTCAATTAAACAAAAGTGAAATCTATGTGATGGTCCGATTAGTCATTTAAGAAGAAAAAGAGAATATTTTGGCCAACGTGCGGGCGGGTGTCTCTTAACCTATTCTTGGTGGGTTTTCTCTATGCACACAAACTCTAAAAAATTCTGTTAGCACCCGTTTTTGGCAGGTTAGATTGAGACCCGGTGATCTTCCCCAGCGAGGATTGGCAACCTGGAGAAGTGACTCAGAGGTGACCCGAATCTTCATCAAAGCCGGCTTATGTAGAAATGGCCCGTGTTGAGTTACAGGTTTTGTTAAGGAAAGAAGTGCTGCAAATTCAGAGAGAAGACCCGGCAGAATCATGTAACCCGACAAACAATGGAGACCCAGCGAAGATGGAGAACAGGCACAATGATGACCCGGCAGATGGGTAAGTCGACACACAGATCTGGCAAAAGTAGGTGAAGCCGTACAGAGGCCCGAAAATCAAATCAAGACACACAGAGAAAAGGCATGTCTCAGATCAACACGGAAGGACAAAGGCAACTTTCCAAAGGAGCCGGAGGACACTTGGGTCCGGGTTCGGTACGAAACCGACCGAGATTTGCCTAGTTTAGAGATAGAATTTGACTTAGATCGCAAATTGTAATCATTGTAGAAGTCCAATACTTGTACGGAAAATCCAGCCGCCTCATATATATGTGAGAGATGATGGCCGATTGAAATTAAGCAAACAATCGACATATCAATCCAAACCCTACTTTTGACCCTCCAACAACCCTTGTTCATGCTTCCGTTGTTCGGTGACTTCGTCTAGATCTCACAGGATATCGACAACCGAGAACCCGGAGCGGCCAAGTCCGGCCGGGTCTCACCAGATCGTCGTCGGCTTCCTCTGACGAGGCTTGTCCCGAGGGGCTAAGGCGTCCGGGTCACAAAAGAGCCGGCTTGCTGTCTTGCATATCGCGCTGTAAGCTGGCCTTCCGCGGGGCGAGTTGCGGAGTATCTCCCCCGGCACCGCGGGAACACGAGGACGTGTTCGTGTGACACATTTCGAGCGCAGCACACTTTTTGGGGACTCCGATGGGGACGATTCGATCTAAAAATTGACAGCAATGACCAATTCTAAGACCGACGCCGCCACCGTCAGCACTGACAACATCATCAAGCCGACTCTCGAAGAGTTGTCAGAAGATCTGCGCCAAGGCCTAGAGACATGGAAAGAAAAGAGAAAACAGGAGTTCGGGGCATTGCGACTCAAGCGGGAACAAGAAGATCAAGAGCTGTACTTGGCCGGCTTCAAGGTAGACCGGCAAGGTGTAATCTCGCCGATCAAGGAGCCGGAGTTTGTACCTCTGGAAATCAGCATCGACCAACCCGCTGTAAGCAAGCCCCTCTTTTCTCCTGAACAAATAGCTGAAATTCAGTATCATGTATCGCAGGGTACTGCCAATGTTTACGATCTTATGCCAGATAGTGAAAAGGCTAAAAGAAACACACTCCAGAGCCAGCCATCGGACAAACAGCCGATCGGCCAAAGTAGGGAAAACCAGCTTGTATCCGTGCCACCCTGCCCAATTCCTATCAAAGCATGCCTAAACCGGCAATCCAGCCAGGTCATGTGCAAATGCTAGGCAGATAGGCGGCACCGAACCAAAGTTCGGCTCCTTGGGTGCAAGCTAGCCCTGCGACTAGTTCTTCTCCTGCGCCGGCTCAATCGGCTAATATGGGCGATTTGATGGCCGAGTTCAGGAAAAGGTGGGATCAAATTGCGTATGATAAGCTCGGGGTAATGCCAAGACATAGAACTTACGTTAAACCCTACCCCGAGTACTTTGATCTACAACCTTATCCCCCTGGTTACCGAGTCCCTGAGTTTTCTAAATTCAACGGGGTGGATAACAAATCAACATGGGAACATATTAGTCAATATTTGGCTCAATTAGGCGGGGCTAATCATGATCACATCAAAGTTCGCTTGTTCTCATTATCTTTAACTGGCATTGTGTTTTCTTGGTTTTCGGCTTTAGCTCCTAACTCTATACATACTTGGTTTCATTTGGAGCAAAAGTTTCATGAACACTTCTTTGCCGGAGAAATAGAATTGAAATTATCCCACCTTACATCGATTAGACAGAAGCATGATGAATCAGTATCCGATTATGTCAAAAGATTTAGAAACACCAGAAACCGATGCTGTAGTCTGGTGATAACTGAGAGGGACATGGCTGACCTAGTTTTCAGTGGCCTAAGGACTTATTTGAAAGAAAGGTTAGAGGGACATGAATTCTTGTCTGTTGGCCAGGTCCATGAAAGAGCTCTGGCTCAAGAGAGCCGGGTCGCCGAGTCCAAAGACTCACATCGGATGAGCAGGAGCCGGCTTAACATTGTTGAAAACGATGCCGAACCTAGTGATGAAGCCGATGTCTATTATGCTGAGTTTGTTTGGCCCAGCAAGGCCAAACTTTATATGTGCGATGACCTAAAGCCGATTCGTAAGAATCGGGATGATGAGATAAAATGCAGCTTTGACGTAGGCAAATGCGATAGAATATTTGATGCCTTGTTAAAAGATAGTGATAAGAGTTAATCATGTCATACCATCGCCTGAGGAATTAAGGCGGCGGGCTTATTGTAAATATCACAATTCTTTCTCTCATGCCACTAACGATTGCAATGTCTTCCGTGAACAGATCCAATCGGCCCTCAATGACGGACGATTGAATTTTGCTGGCATGGCAATTGATACACAGCCGTTCCCAATGAACGCGCTAGACCTGGAAGGAAAGAAGGTCCTACTTTGGCCAGAGACGGCCGAAGCCGCTAACAAGGTTAATGTTGTTGTTGGTTAGCCCAGGAACAACGGAGAAAGCAGCATGCCGCCTGGAAGGAGGGTGATCGTAAGTCGGTAGCATGGAGGCGAGGAAGTTATCAAAATTACTGTCAGTAACATCACACTCGAGGGGCAACGCCAAGAGCCGGCTAGGTCACCACCAAGATTTATCAAGCCGCGAAGCCCGGAAGTCGGTCAGTGGAAGGTTAACACGGTTAATGCCAGATACAAGCAGATAAAGCCGACTTTCCACATGTTGTTGAACAAGTACGTGCGCCAAGCTGGAGCAAGGTCACGCCAATGCCAGTACGGAAAGCGACCGAGGTCACCGTCTATAGAAGGAAACAGTTGGCATCACAAGCCGGTTGGCGAGTTCAAACACAGGGTGACCCGGCCGTCGGTGCAAAGCCGGCTCACGTATCCTGGCGAACCATCGTACTGGCAGATCAAGGCGCAAGGTACTAACGCGGGTGAATCCAAGACCGGGTTATCTTCAGGTGACGCGATTATCGTTGGGACCCATGTATTGAAATTAAAGGACCCGGTTATTGAGCCGGCAGACAAAGGGCCAATACATGTTATCGTGCCTAAGATGGCAGCAAATGATCACAAAGCAAGCTCTAGTCAAGCTGCAGCAGTTCAACCCCGGGATCCAAAATACACTCAGCCAAAGTGGTGCCCGCGAGGTATAACGAAAACACAGAGGCGGAAACTGCAAAGGGCAAGGAACCGGGAGAAGGCGGAAGAGAAGGTAGAGCAGTCAAGGGACGCCATCTTCAATGCTGAGCGTCCAATGGCGCCTTCCCGGATTTGGATCCCAAGGCCAGTTATCATGGCGGTTTCTTCGACAACCGTGCCAGCTTCTACTATCAACAATGAGACAGAGCCGGCAACCACACCGGCCGTCACCTATTCTTCATGGGCTGATGAAGTGGAGGCAGCGGATCTGGCAATGGGCGAGCTGGCAATTCAAGACCCGGCTGCGAAGGAGCCGGTAATCTCAGACCCAGCCACAGAAGAGCCGGCAGACCAGGACCTCGCAATGACAGAGCCGGTAACTGAGGACCCGGCGATATCAGATTCGGCAATGGAGGAGTCAAGCGAATTAACAGATGAAGATTTATTGGATTACGAAGAGTCACTGGCTCGAGTGGGCCTGGACATCAATATGGTGTATTACCTGCCTGCGGAATTCCGTGCTTTTGAAGAGGAAGGCGAGGTCGCACAAATCGAATTCGGACCCAAGAACGCCGTCTTCGAGAAACCTGAAGGATCGGTTAAGCATTTGAAGCCTTTGTACATCAGAGGACATATTGATGGAAAACCGGTCACTAGGATGATGGTTGATGGTGGTGCTGTGGTAAACCTGATGTCGTATTCAGTCTTCAAAAAGCTGCAATTAGATGATGGTGATCTAATGAAGACAAATATGGTGTTGAACGGGTTTGAAGGAGGAGAATGGGTGGAAGCCAAAGGCGTCATCGGCTTGGAACTCACAGTAGGAAGCAAGACTTTGGCCACCGCCTTCTTTGTTGTTGAGGTGCAAGGAAATTACAACGTACTGTTGGGGCGAGATTGGCTCCATGCGAATCAATGTGTTCCATCTACTATGCATCAGCAGCTTGTGCAATGGGTGGACGACGAAGTCGAGGTTGTTCATGCAGATGACTCGGCGTGCATTGCTCTAGCCGAGTCTATTGTGGATTGGCAGCATGCTAATGTCACATGCTTATCAGGGCGTGATTTATCTGGGTTTGACTTCCTAAGTGCTACCCGTGACGGATTTGTGCCAGTATAGCTAAAGCCGGTTGGTAGTAATCGGCTGCGACTCAAGTAAATGGATCCCAACGATGAATGGTTGCAGAAGCGTCTGGACAAGTATCGGGCTGAGAGGAACGATATGTGTGAGGCAATTGAAGAATCAGACAACAAGGACAAGTTGGGACAGGGCTTTACGTCGGCCGACCCGCTTGAGGAAGTGGACCTAGGAGATGGCACAATACCAAGGCCGACGTTTGTAAGCCAGAATTTGGAAGCCGATTACAAGTTTAAGTTAATCGCGTTAGTCAGAGAGTACGTGGATTGCTTCGCCTGGGAGTACCACGAGATGCCCGGGTTAAGCCGAGAGCTCGTCGAGCATCGGTTGCCCATAAAAGCCGGCTTTAGACCTCACAAACAGCCGGCTCGCAAATTCAACCCGATGATCTATGATCGGATCAAGGAGGAGATTGGCCGGCTTCTAAAAGCACACTTTATCCGGCCTTGCAAATATGCTGATTGGATCTCAAACATCGTGCCGGTGGAAAAGAAGGGATCGGACAAGATCAGGGCATGCATAGAATTCAGAGATTTAAACAGAGCCACGCCTAAAGATGAATATCCTATGCCAATAGCTGACATGCTTATCAACGATGCCTCAGGTCATAAAGTTATCAGTTTTCTAGACGGCGATGCTGGGTACAACCAAATATTCATGGCCGAAGAAGACTCGTCCAAAACAGCGTTTCGCTGCCCCGGGTTTGTTGGTCTGTTTGAGTGGACAGTGATGACCTTTGGATTGAAAAATGCTGGAGCTACTTATCAAAGGGCAATGAATTTGATATTCCATGATATTCTGGGATTCGTGCTGGAGGTCTACATTGACGACATAGTGGTTAAGTCGGACGACAAGTCAAATCATTTGGCCGACTTACGGCTTGCGTTTGAGAGGATGAAAAAGTACGGGCTCAAGATGAACCCTTTGAAATGTGCCTTTGGCGTGTCGGCTGGAAGGTTCCTTGGTTTCGTTATACATGAGCATGGTATAGAGATAGACTCGGCCAAGATTGAGGCAATTCAAAAGTTACAGGCGTCGGGTTGCAAGAAGGAAGATGCAGCAGTTTCTCGGCAAGGTAAATTATTTGAGAAGATTTATTACCAACTTGTCTGGAAAGGTTGATGCATTCACTCAGATCCTTCGGCTGAAAAACGACGATGAGTTCACTTGGGGGAGCAAAGCAGCAAGATGCGTTCGACAAGATAAAAATCTGCCTATCTACTCCTCCGGTTCTCAGGAAGCCGGCTCATGGTCAGCCGTTCCGGCTCTATATTGCTGCAGAGGAGAAAGTGGTTGGAGCCACCTTAACCCAAGAAGTCGAAGGACAAGAGTACGTCATCACCTATCTGAGTAGGCGTTTGCTGGATGCCGAGTCAAGGTACAACTTTGTAGAGAGGTTATGCTTGTCTCTTTATTTTGCCTGCACCAAGTTGCTCCATTATTTGCTATCCAGTGAATGCAAAGTTTTCAGTCAGACCGATGTTCTCAAACACATGATATAAAAGCCGATTCTGAGTGGGGGAATCGGCAAGTGGGCATACGGGCTAATTGAATATGCCTTGGCCTATGAACCTCTCAAATCCATGAAAGGCCAGATTGTAGCTGATTTCATCGTTGAACATCGGATTGACTTGGAACAAGAAGCCGGCTTGAACATTGTGTCGGCTGTACCATGGAAGCTTTATTTTGACGGCTCAGTTTGCAGCAGTGGACAGGGAGTCGGCGTTGCGTATATTTCACCGCACGGTACTGTTTATGAGGCCTCTTGTTGTCTTGAGTATTTTTGCACTAACAATGAAGCCGAATACGAAGCACTTCTATTCGGGCTAGAAATTTTGATTGACGCTGGGGTGACTCATGTTGAGGCATATGGAGATTCGCTGCTTATTGTCCAACAGGTGGCTAAGATCTTTCAGTGCAATAGCGGACCACTCCATATATACCTTGTCAAATGCCTGGATATTATTTCAAAACTGGATTACTTCAACATATTTCATGTGTCCAGGCAGGACAATTGGCTCGCCAATGAGTTAACACATCAAGCATCAGGTTATCATGTTAGCAGGGGCATATTCTTCATAGCAGAAGAACCGATGTCAAAAGTTGCCAACTCAAAGGATCGAGGTAAAGCCGGCTTAGCTAAGCCGGCTCTGGAGGAAGGTTCTGTCGAGACCCGGTCAGAAGACGAGACCCGGCCCGGAGAATCTGCAACCCGGCCGGAGGGGTCGGTGTAACCCGGCCGGATGAATCTGGCGTAACCCGGGATTCTGACTGGAGAACACCTATCAGTACTTACTTGCAAAACCCAAGTCAGAAAACAGACAGGGCCGTTCAGCGACTAGCTCTCAAGTACACGTTAGTGGACAATACTTTATATCGCCGAACGATCGATGGTCTTCTTCTAAAGTGATTGAATGAAGACGAGGCCAGAGTCGCCATGGGAGAGGTGCATGATGGTTTGTGCGGAACACATCAGTCGGCCCACAAGATGAAGTGGATACTCAGGAGAGCCGGATTTTATTGGCTGACGATGATCAACGATTGCTTCAGGTACAACAAGGGATGCAAAGCTTGCCAAAAATTTGGAGATATTCAGTTGGTACCGGCTTCACCTCTTAATCCTATCATAAAATCATGGCCTTTCCGAGGATGGGCACTTGACTTCATTGGTATGATCCACCCGGCTTCATCCAAGGGGCATCGGTTTGTATTGGTTGCCGCTGATTATTTCACCAAGTGGTCTGAAGCAGTACCTCTCAGAACCATGACTCACAAGGAGGTGATTCAATTCATCACAGAGCATATTGTTCACAGATTCGGCATACCACAGACTCTTACTACAAATCAAGGAACTTCCTTCATGGCAAAGGAGGTTAAGCAGTTTGCCGAATCACTTGGGATCAAGATGCTCAGTTCTTCTCCATATTATGCTCAAGCCAACGGACAAGCCGAGTCAAGTAATAAAATCTTGGTCAAGTTGATCAAGAAAAAGGTACAAGATCACCCAAGGCGGTGGCATGAGGTACTGTCCGATGCATTGTGGGCTCATAGAATTTCAAGGCATGGAGCAACTAAGGTAACCCCATTTGAGCTTGTATATGGGCAAGAGGTCGTTTTACCAGTGGAAGTGAATCTGGCCGCCTTGAGTTTTGCCAAGCAAAACAATTTGTCGGTAGAAGACTACCATAATTTGATGATGGACAACCTAGAAGAGGTAGCCGACAAGCGTGTGATGGCCTTGAAAGACATTGAGAAGGAGAAGTTGCGGGTGGCAAAAACTTATAACAAGAGAGTCCGGCTTAAGGATTTTCAAATCAACGACTTGGTCTGGAAAGTTATACTGCCAGTTGGCTCTAGGAGCCGGAAATTCGACAAATGGTCCCCAACCTGGGAAGGACCACTTCGAGTCGTGAGGATAGTACCCGGCAACTCTTATTTGGTGGAAACATTGGAGGGCAACATGCTTCCTCGAGCTATCAATGGAAAATACTTGAAAAAAATCCACCCAAGTGTGTGGGAAATTGCATAAGTTGCGCGTATGGCCGATATACATATATCGCCCTTAGCATATGGCCGATGAGCTTAAACATCGTCCTTAGACAAAGCTTTTACATTGATTATTTTCTAGTACGCAAGCTCTACTAGAAAACAGGGGACATGTGTTAGCACCCGTTTTTGGCAGGTTAGATCGAGACCCAGTGATCTGCCCCAGGGAGGATTGGCATCTTGGAGAAGCGACTCAGAGGTGACCCGAATCTTCATCAAAGCCGGCTTATGTGAGAAATGGCCCGTGTTGAGTTACAGGTTTTGTTAAAGAAAGAAGTGCTGCAAATTCAGAGAGAAGACCCGGTGGAATCATGTAACTCGGCAAACAATGGAGACCCAGCGAAGATGGAGAACTGGCACAATGATGACCGGCAGATGGGTAAGTCGACCCGCAGACCCGGTAAAAGTAGGTGAAGCCGCACAGAGGCCCGGAAATCAAATCAAGACACACAGAGAAAAGGCAAGTTTTAGATCAACACGGAAGGACAAAGGCAACTTTTCAAAGGAGCTGGAGGACACTTGGGTCAGGGTTCGGTACGAAACCGACCGAGATTTGCCTAGTTTAGAGATAGAATTTGACTTAGATCACAAATTGTAATCATTGTAGAAGTCCAATACTTGTACGGAAAGTCCAGCCGCCTCATATATATGCGAGAGGTGATGGCCGATTGAAATTAAGCAAACAATCGACATATCAATCCAAACCCTACTTTTTACCCTCCAACAACCCTTGTTCATGCTTCCGTTGTTCGGCGACTTCGTCTAGATCTCACCGGATATCGACAACCGAGAACCCGGAGCGACCAAGTCCGGCCGGGTCTCACCTGATCGTCGCCGGCTTCCTCTAACGGGGCTTGTCCCGAGGGGCTGGGGCGTCCAGGTCTCAAAAGAGCCGACTTGCTGTCTTGCGTATCGCGCTGTAAGCCGGCCTCCCACGGGGCGAGTTGCGGAGTATCTCCCCCAGCACCGCGGGTACACGAGGACGTGTTCATGTGACATGTTTCGAGCGCAACAATTTCCTAATTATTTTATCTGAAATTATATGGGCCAGTCTAATGATAAAGGCATGAAGCACATATCGATGGCTATTTGACAAATTTTGGAAGTGCCATATTGTATATTTTGCCCATTTATTGGTGCATCATTACGTGGATTCGGTGTCCTGGCAGCTCCACTTGAAGCTTTGTCTTCGTACCTTGTGTGCATCTCTCAATCGCCATATTATGCTTCAATGCTCGCCCCCTTGTCCATTTGAGGTCATTATTCCTTTGAAATACAAACACATCTGATTTAGACAACAACATATTCTTGTGATTATAAGAAATACTTCCTAGAAACGAAAGTAATCGATGATTCAGTTGGCGTCACGAGTTCCAATGACTGCTTCTTGTGCTTCCTGAAGTTGAGAAGTGAAAGAGCATGGCGCCCCCATGTGTGGTTTTGGTAACTAATGATAATTCCTATCGACTAATAGTTGCATTGATTTATACTTGTAGTGTTTGTCCATAGGCAATGCTTGAAAACCATATGTTGGTTTCAAGGATGAAAGAAGAAGATTATGTGATAACCAAGATGTTCAAGGTTTTATCCGAAGAATGGTCATGATATTATTGAGCATATTGTAAGTATGTCTTGAAGAATAAGATGGTGTGCATATTCATGTTTACCTTCAAGACATCATCTTTATGAAGAGAGAAGAAAAGATACAAGGTTATCAAGATATTGATCAACACACAAAGTTAGAAGATGTACCTAGTGGGATCATGTATCTCTTGGTATGGTAAGCAATTGTCCATATAGCTTTGTAAACTAACCCATGATATGTGTATGCTATTTCTATGTGGGGTTAGGTATCTTTTCATTGGCTTGCAACAAAAGGAAGAATTCAGATAGCCCATGTAGACTGACCTCAAGTGGTGGTCGTCATCAAGTTTGAGAAGTGCAAGTTCAAGACAAGCATATCGAAGAGATCCTATTGTTGAAGCTTGCCACCAATTTGGAAATAATGGTCATGTGAAGATGTGCCTAAGAGAGGCTCTCCCATAGTGGAGTATGGGGGAGCAGTATGTGAGTCATCACCAAGCTAAGTGCAACCAAGAAAGATTGTCCACTTGAGAAGATCAAGCTTGTCATCATCTAGCTCAAGCGGAATGCACAAGGAAAATGTATGATCTTGATAGGGTTTCTATTTTACCGGTCTCATGGTGTTAGTTAGGAGATCGAGTTATAGGATAGATAACAGTAGTACCACGAGAGGCCCTCAAGTGAGGTTTAGTGCATGTGTCATAGAGGGCTAAAACCTTTGCATACTTAGCATCATCTTTATTGGTTCTTAGTTGGATTTTCTCTATGTGGGGTTTCGGTGCTTGTCGTGTTCTTCATGACAAGCCCAAGTTCTTCGAAAACGGACTTCATATGAAAAACTTGTTGCGTTTTCATTGTTGGAAAAATATTACCGGTTTATCCTTGAGAAAGGGTTGACACCTTCCCATGTATGGCATCCGCCCTCTATTGGTGGCCCTTTATTTCCATCAAAAGTGGATTCATCTGATTCAGAGTTCAATGCAAAAGTTATGGCTTTACAGTTTTCCTTAGTGGCTATTGGAAACAGCCCGGAGACTCCGGAGTTGCCAGACTAGAGACTTTGGGTATACAACAGAGACACTCCGGCCTCAGGGCAACCTAAGACTCCAGACTTATATTCTTGGAGTTGGCCAAGACCTGTGCCAAATGGCGTGCGCCTGTGGTGCCCAATCGGGAGTATGGTCAGAGTCTGTCCGGAGAATTTGGAAGTCTCCGGCTAGGCCGGAGTTTTCGGTCCCCCGTGGACCGGAGATTCCGTGCTAGTCCGAAGACTCCAGCCTCTCCAAACCGGAGACTCCGATGTTTCCTGCAACTGCTCTATTTTGTGGGGACCTGATGGCGTGGAATAACACGTTCGCTGGGAGACCCCAAGTGTAAGGTTTGATGTAATTTAGCAGCAAGTTTTCTCTTGATTACAAAACCAAGGTTATCAATCTAGTAGGATTTGGAGAAGGCTTCGGAAAGGTGTCAATGGCGCCGTTTACGATAATTGACGTGGACATGCTGATGCATGTAAAATGCATACATGAACTTTGCATTATTTTACTTCTATTCCAATCATATTTGCATCATATAAGGGTTATATCAATGTTTTATAATGATTTTGGGAATATTTCATAGTTTTTCCATTTATTTGGAATTAAACCTGTTTTCCAGAAAACGTCTTTTTTAGTGTTTCAGACTTTCCGGGAGCTTCGGGACTCCAAAAAGGGCAAGGCCAAAGAGCAGGTTCAGAATTTTCGAGACGAACGCAATGGGCTAAATTGAAGACCAGAAGCCCAACAGGCTGGAAATAGAGGGTCCCACGTGGCCTCTATACCTGTACATGTGGGCCCACCTCTTTTCCCCTCGGAGCTCCGTGGCCGTCGATCTTTGCTCCACCGACATAGTCTTGACCTAAAAACGCCTATAAAAATAGCCCCCCGACGTTCTCTGGAAGCAGCGCCGCCGAAACACAGAAACACGAAACAGAGACCTGGAGATGCAGATTGGAGGGGGAAAACTCCGGCGGGCGCTGCCGGGGTGGTCTCCATCTTCTCCAACGACTTCTCCACCGTCTCCATGATGAAGGGGGAGTAGTCCACCCCCTGGACTTGGGTTTGTGGTGGTAACTTATGTATCTCTCCTCTCT
The DNA here is from genome assembly GCA_947311845.1 of Poa pratensis. NCBI lineage: Eukaryota > Viridiplantae > Streptophyta > Magnoliopsida > Poales > Poaceae > Poa > Poa pratensis. The sequence continues at coordinate 64,740,071 of CAMZMU010000049.1, read as the reverse complement.
TTGAGCTTCACTAATTAGTACCGTATGAGCTGCTGAACATGATTACGGTCATCTATGTAATTCCTATGGTGGATATTGTGGTATGAGATGATTTGTTATGCATTTACTGTTGTGTTGGAACTTTTATGATTTGTCATACTTTGGAGATATTCTATGATGCATGTGATGGTTTGATTTATGCATAATGCCTTGTTTATCCTTGTCATGAGGTGATTGACACCACCAAGTGTGGATAGATGAGAGAGATGTGGTCATGCACACGAATTATGAATCATTGCACTAGTGTTTAGAATATTGTCCATTATGAAGTATGATGTATGTAGGTACGGGATGGCCGATGTGACACGGCATATGTATTGAGTGACATGCGAAATACAGCCCAACATCCTTTATCTGGGGGTAAAAAGGAAGAGTATGATGTGGGAGTGACAACAACCACGCTAGCCTTACGAGGGTGACCTAGCAACACAAATGAGTACTTCTTTCAACTATGTGTTTTAGGACATATAGCCGTCATAAAAGCTACCATTAAAACATGACAATTGTGTGTACTTTATCTATAACATGATAATCACCATAGATGAGAGAGAGAGGATTAAGTGAACCCATGAACCCATGTCCATTGTTCCTATAAGAGAAAACCTTTGTCTTGTCCTCTTGCATTGAAGAGGATTGGGACACTTTACATTCTTGTTTTGTTACGTTAAACTTCCATCCATTAAATCAACCACCTTGTTCTTTAAACTTGTTTAGTGCATAATCAACTAAAACTTGTGACACTTTAGTTGTAGGGAATAGATAACTTTTCCTTCTTGCTCCTGCGGATCGATACCTTACTTCCACATTGAGAGGTGCTACAGTGATCCCCTGCTCTTGGGGGTTATCAAGTACTTTTCTGGCGCCGTTGCCGGGGAGCGTAGCGCTTAAGTTTCTATTCTTGTGTGCACTAGACTTTAGATTTATTCTTGTTTTATATCTTGCAATCATCTAAGCTTGGGGAGGTTCCTTTAAACTTGTTTGGTTGTGAGTTTCTCATTAGTTTTACTTTCAGTTTTATATATCAAAAACCCAAAAAAATTAAAAAATGGAGAAACTTTCTGGAATGTCTATGGGTAATGATTATTTTAAAATGTATGACGCCTACTCTGAATATCAATCAACCAAAGAGGGAAATAGAGTGGGTAAATTGCTTAAAGCTCTTCATAAAATAGCTAATCAGTTTTGTGAGTTACATGGTATAACTTGTTGCAATAGAAGAGTTGTTAAACATTCCCACTATCAATGCAAGTATAATAGTGATCCTATAATTGCTTGTTATCGTGAAGATAAATGTTTATGCCCTGATATAGAACAAGTTGAGAAATATATTGCTTATGTTGGAGCCCATGAGATAGACTCTCTTCTTGATAAATTTCTTGCAACTAGTCATGTAGCTCGTGAAATGAAAGGGCAAGTTTCTATTATTCTCCAAATTTGCAAAAAAGAATTTAGTGATAATGTTTATGTTAAAGAAAGAATTCTTGCTGCCACGGAAAGCACTAACATTTTGCAGGAAGAGGAGGATAAGAACCTAAGCTTGGGGATGCCCGTGCAACCCCAAGAGGATGATGAAAACATAAGCTTGGAAGAGGAAGTATGTGAAGAGGAGATTAAAATGGATGTGCTCCAACCTAAGCTTGGGGAAGAGTTGGATCTCCCACTTCACCATCAACAAATGATAGTAACACTCAAACTCAAAAATCTTTTGTTATTTATGAGAATCCATGTTATGATGAGTGTGAAACTGAAAATGCTATGGTCCTATATGATAACCCATGCTATTATGATGAAACTAAAATGCTCCTTTACTTTCTATTAATGCTACTAGTGAACTTATTGATGATAATGAGGAGTATTGCTTAAATATGCTATATGATAATGCTTTAGATGATGGTCCTATGCTTATTGATAAACCTCCATGTTTAGTTGTTACTAAATTATGTGAGGATAAAAATGATATACTTGCTGTTTGTGATGGTACTCTTACTCATGAGAGTCCTACTTTGTTCTTAAATTCTCCTAATTACACCATAGAGGAGAAATTTGCTTATGTTGAGAAATACTTATGTGGTTTGCAATTACTTTAGTTCCAAATCTTTGTTGCAACCATGATATTAAACTTGATATTGATCTTATTAACTATTTTGAAAGAGGGAAGCATGCTAATGAATTCCATAATAAATTTAATAATCCTCTTTATGTGCCTAAATTATCTAAGTTGAATGATTCTTGTGGTTATATGGTTGAATTTATTTCTACTACTTGCAACTATTATGAAAGAGGAGGTGATAAGAACCCTCTTTATGCTAATAATTATATGCTGCAAGTAAATATTGTTAATATGCATTGGGAAACTTCTATTTATGGTGATTCATTCATATACAAAATGCCAATGCATAGAAAGAAAGTTAGACTTCGTTGTTATTACTTTTGTGTTTTGTTTTTCTCTCAACTAGGGTTCAACTTGACTATTATTTTGATTGGTTTGAGAACACCATGGGATCCTGGTATTATGCATGAACACTTTCCAAGGAAGAGGGACACATCAAAGTATAAGTTCCCTCATGAGCTTCAACCTTCATGAACATCAAGTAAGAAGCCTAGCTATATGGCTATAAAGAAAGCGCTTTACGGGAGGCAACCCGGTTGTTTTTATTTGTGATTTTCTTTGTGTCCTCTTGCTGTAACAAGAGACTTAGTGTTTAGTTTAGTTTCTGGAATTTTTAATAAAGTGCCAAGTTTTACTCATTTTGGTATGAAAAGTTGCTTATAGCGTTCGGAGATATTATTCCTGCACGAATCTGTGCACGGTATGATTTTTAATTCTTATTCTGTAACTCCGAATGAGCTCATATTTAAACTGTATGGCAACTTTTCATCCTCTGTATGCATGAATTTTTCGGAATTTTCCGACAAAGTTAAGTAGGGTAGAAAAATACGTTTGCTGCTGCTGTTTTTCTGGACAGATTCTGTCCCATTTTGTTTGATGCATGCTTAGAACTTTTAACTTGAATCTTTTTGATCCAATTGAGTTTATGAGTAGGCATACAACATTATACACTTTCTGGACATCATATGAATTTTTGTCTAAGGATTATATGCAGCAAGAAATCTATTTGTTTATCACTACTAATGTGCCCCACAGAAAAAGAAATGGGAGAAACGGTGTTTTGAAGTTTTTTCACAGGGATTAGAGGAGATGCACCAAGAGCTATCCAAGGATGGTGAAGACCATAAGCTTGGGGATGTGAAGACAACCCCACTGGACCTACACACTCTCGGTTTGCACACGTCTAACTTCTGTTTTTCGATCGAAACACTTTATCGCATAAACTTGGAGCGTTTTTGTTTGTTTAGATTAGATTTTTATTTTGTGAGACCACCACACTATCATTTATATATGAGAGAGCTACTGGAAATTTGGGTTGAATTATGTTGGATGCTATTATAAGATTGGGAAAAGGGATGTTAAAGTTAATTTTAAAAGATACATATAATTGCATGATTCATGAGCTTGTTAATGAGTAATAATTTGCAAATATTTTATCAAGAGCTATCTTTATTCATGTTTTGATGCTAAATGTTATTCTACCTTGTTTAACATGGATTAGTTAGTTCTATGGACACTCATGCATGCATTTAGATGGTCAACTTTCTCCCTCTTGCTAGCCCAAAAATTCCAACAAGCAAAAACTTGTTTCCAACACCTTCAACCAAAGTTTTTCCAGTGAGTCCACCATATCTACCTATTAGCTTTATGCTATTCCGAGTATGTTTATCATGATATTTGAGTTATCTATACCTCTGAATGAAAATGCTTATGTTGTTAATTGTTGTGGGAAAAGTTGGTTATATAGCTCTCGCGAACTTGATGCACACTTTACTTTCATTGCATAAATAAATATGACCCATTGTGATTAAAATTATGAAGTTGTGGACTTGACAAATGTCTTTGGTTGAGAGTTAGCCATATGTGCTGTCACATGGCAAGCTTTCAACATTGCACATCATCTAATTTAGTTGATATCATGTACTTTTGTTTATGGATGCTTACCATGGGTGAAATAAATGGGAAATGAAGTGAGTTTAAATGAGTTTGTATAAATGGTTAGAGAGACGCCTGGGCCGCTAATCTAAGCCATGCATCATTCATGGTGGAAATTTACTTACATGCTATGGTGAACCTTCTGTGATACACCTTACAATAAAAAGCTATCCAATGGTAAATAAAAAGGGTGTTGAGATTGTTCATTATGTTTGTTTGTCTTGTCATTTTGATATGGGCTTGTTCCATATCCTGGGACAAGAGGTACCCCAGTTGACGCTCTTAATGATACTGTTATTACTTACAATGATATTTAACTTGAACTTGCTTTGTTTTCTAAAGTTGAGTAACACATGGAGTAGGTACTTGTATTCAAGGGGCATGAGACTTTCAACCTGTACTTTGTCAAGCACACTACTCTTATTGCTTTCACTTTAAACTTAATCATTCAAGATGCTATGATAGGGGAATGAGAGCTTGACACCAAGGATTACCATATTACAATCATTGACTTAAGTAGAGAAGTTCAGAAGATAGATGAAATTTATTCATGCTTTACCTACTATATATATATATCTTTCCAAAGTGTCCACCTTTTATATTCAGATTTTCACCAATACTCTATGACCATTGTAGGATGTTCTTACTTATATTATGCATACATGTGGTCCATAGTACTTCTCTATGTTACACTTTGTGAATTATCATTGAACATCCTTGCATTGAATACTTGATATCACTTCATAAACTATCTTGCATATTGCTACTCCTTTTAAGAATGAATCATTTTACTCTATGTAGCAATAGTAATCATCTTTGATATCCATTGATAGTATTAAAATTGCAAAGTCCATGTTAGTTTTATCACCTTCATACTCGAGGACGAGTATAGGTTAAGCTTGGGGATGTTGATGCATGTAAAATGCATACATGAACTTTGCATTATTTTACTTCTATTCCAATCATATTTGCATCATATAAGGGTTATATCAATGTTTTATAATGATTTTGGGAATATTTCATAGTTTTCCCATTTATTTGGAATTAACCCTGTTTTCCAGAAAACGTCTTTTTTAGTGTTTCAGACTTTCCGGGAGCTTCGGGACTCCAAAAAGGGCAAGGCCAAAGAGCACGGTTCAGAATTTTCGAGACGAACGCAATGGGCTAAATTGAAGACCAGAAGCCCAACAGGCTGGAAATAGAGGGTCCCACGCGGCCTCTGTACCTGGCCGCGTGGGCCCACCTCTTTTCCCCCTCGGAGCTCCGTGGCCGTCGATCTTTGCTCCACCGACATAGTCTTGACCTAAAAACGCCTATAAAAATAGCCCCCCGACGTTCTCTGGAAGCAGCGCCGCCGAAACACAGAAACACGAAACAGAGACCTGGAGCTGCAGATTGGAGGGGGAAAACTCCGGCGGGCGCTGCCGGGGTGGTCTCCATCTTCTCCAACGACTTCTCCACCGTCTCCATGATGAAGGGGGAGTAGTCCACCCCCTGGACTTGGGTTTGTGGTGGTAACTTATGTATCTCTCCTCTCTTTGAGCTTCACTAATTAGTACCGTATGAGCTGCTGAACATGATTACGGTCATCTATGTAATTCCTATGGTGGATATTGTGGTATGAGATGATTTGTTATGCATTTACTGTTGTGTTGGAACTTTTATGATTTGTCATACTTTGGAGATATTCTATGATGCATGTGATGGTTTGATTTATGCATAATGCCTTGTTTATCCTTGTCATGAGGTGATTGACACCACCAAGTGTGGATAGATGAGAGAGATGTGGTCATGCACACGAATTATGAATCATTGCACTAGTGTTTAGAATATTGTCCATTATGAAGTATGATGTATGTAGGTACGGGATGGCCGATGTGACACGGCATATGTATTGAGTGACATGCGAAATACAGCCCAACATCCTTTATCTGGGGGTAAAAAGGAAGAGTATGATGTGGGAGTGACAACAACCACGCTAGCCTTACGAGGGTGACGTAGCAACACAAATGAGTACTTCTTTCAACTATGTGTTTTAGGACATATAGCCGTCATAAAAGCTACCATTAAAACATGACAATTGTGTGTACTTTATCTATAACATGATAATCACCATAGATGAGAGAGAGAGGATTAAGTGAACCCATGAACCCATGTCCATTGTTCCTATAAGAGAAAACTTTGTCTTGTCCTCTTGCATTGAAGAGGATTGGGACACTTTCACATTCTTGTTTTGTTACGTTAAACTTCATCCATTAAATCAACCACCTTGTTCTTTAAACTTGTTTAGTGCATAATCAACTAAAACTTGTGACACTTTAGTTGTAGGGAATAGATAACTTTTCCTTCTTGCTCCTGCGGATCGATACCTTACTTCCACATTGAGAGGTGCTACAGTGATCCCCTGCTCTTGGGGGTTATCACATGCGCACACACGAACAAACTACTTAGCCCCAACGAAACAGAGAGGATGTCAATCTCTCCGGCTTGCTGAACACAAAGGATTAAACGTATGGTGGAAAATATTATGAGAGCAAGAATGACTAGCGAGCAAATGACTAGTAAAAGCTATTTGAAACGGTTGTAAGCAATGTGGGAAAATAGGACCTGGGTCCACAATTCACTAGTGGTGTCTCTCCAAAAGATAAACGTGTTGGGTGAACAAATTACAGCGGGACAATTGACAAACATGGGCGCAACACAATACTATCATGACACATGGTTCACCGTTTCATTTAATATGGGCATTACGTCAAAATACATAGACCATTATCCAACTGCATCTATGACTAATAATCCACCCCGGGATCGCTATCCAGCCTATCACCCGAAAGTATTAAGTTGCAAGAAACATATAATTGCAATAAGCAAAGTGCGTAATGTAAGCAATGAGTACAACATAAAGCAATAAACACCGCTGTTTTATCCCTAGTAGCAACAACACATCTCAAGTTCTAATCGTTTCTGTCAACTCGAGCTCGAACAAGAGAGGCATGAACCCACTATCTAGCATAAATACCCTCTCTAATGACACAAGTAATTACTTCGGCCAAAGCATCCACAAGCATCGGAGAGCATGCAAGATCATAAATAAAATATATCATAGATAAACTGAACCATAATGTCAAGACTCCATAATTCATCGGATCCCCGCAAACACAACACATATTATTACATAAATATGATCTTAATCATGTAGACAACTCATAAGATCTAAACAATGGAGCACAAAGGAGAAGAGACAACCATCTAGCTACTGCCATATACCCGTAGTCCCGTGGTGGACTACTCACGCATCACTCCGGAGGCAGGCATGGTGGTGTAGATGCCTCTGGTGACGATCTCCCCCTCCGGCAGGGTGCCGGGAAGAGCTTCAGAACCCTCCCGATCTAGGGTTGGCGACGACGGTGGCCTCGGAACTTTTCTGGAAAATATGATCGGGTATCGAGGGTTTTCGGGACGAAGTCAATTTATAGGCGAAAGGGCAACTCGAGGAGACGCCCGAGGGCGCCAGGTGGGCCCCAGGCGTGGTCAACCCTCTGACCGCGCCTGGGTGGCGTCTGGGGGCTGTGGCCCCCCCATGCAGCTCCCCTCCTGGCTCTGTCTTTGTTTCTTCGTAAAAATAATTTCATTAAATTTTCAACCAATTCCGAGAAAATTTCCCGACTAGCTTTTCTGAAACAAAAAGACAGGAGAAAATAGGAACTGACATTGGGCATCTTGTTAATAGGTTAGTTCCATAAATCATGCCAAAATGATATAAAACATTATAAAAACATGTGGCAATGTTATATAACAAGCATGGAACAATCAAAAATTATATATACGTTTGAGACGTATCAGGACCAACAAAAGATCCCCTTCTTCCCCAAAGTGATTAGATGTACTAAGCATGATATTGACCTCCATTGTTGACCTCGTTGAGCTTAGTTATCTATTTATTCCTCCATGATTCTTGACACCCTAGGGGGAAAAGAGAGAGGAGATGTAGATCGATCATTCCACCAATCCATCTCTCCTCCTAGTAAAAGGAAGCATTTGGATTTAGATGTTGGAGATTCATTTGTAGAGTTCATACTTTGATCTTCCTCTCTCCCCCATATAATTAGTTGTTTTTGGTGGGATTTGAGAGTGAAGGATTTAATCACTTCTTGTATTCTTGCCCATTGCATCGGTATGAATTCTCCACGATGATACATGGAAGTTGAAGTTGAGAAGCTTGTTACTCTTGGGTAATTGGAATGACCTAGAGATTGTTCCTCTTTGGTACTTGGAGTACCCTAGATGGTCGTTGTTGTTCCGGAGCTTTGGGAGCTCGCGGGATATTGTTGGGAGTCTCCAATTAAGTTGTGGAGATTGCCCAACCTTGTAGGGTACGGTGACCACACTCAAGTGTCCCATAGTGGTTCGTGGCACTCCACATTGGTGAGGGCATGAAGATATTATGGAGTGCCATTGACGGCTATTTGGGATCACTTGTGACTCCGCATAGCTCCAACGGAGACTAGCTTACATTGGGAAATGAACTTCGAAATAAATCATCGTCTCCAAGTGACTCGGTTATTTCTATACCCGGGCTACTTGCTTTCGCAATTTTCTTTGTAATAGCCATCGAGCTTGAAGTTATAGATCTTGCTATCACATAGGTGCTTATCTTACTTAGCATAAGTTATTGCTACACATAGGTAAACCTAGCTTGTATAGGTTTTGTGCTTCATAATATAAACACTAGTTTTATTACGCATTTATTCAAACCTAAATCATAATTATTTTAATCTCCTATTCACCCCCCTCTAGGCGACATTTCTGTCATTTCAAGTAGGTCTAGACGTAGGAGTAGTGGGGCGTAACTGTAGTGTGGATATCCAGATCAGCCAACCACTACGAGAAATTATATACCAAACTAAGAGGTCATCCACTATTGACTATAAGGGGATGATTAGAAGAGGGTGAATAGAGAATTGCAAAACTTTAAGGAAAGTCGGTACCTTTTAGCAAATTCGTTTATACTTGTTGCCATCAACGCCCTAAGCATACATACTAAAATATAAACTTGTGGAAAAGAGGATTGCATGAATGTGAAGGAGTTGAGTTGAGAGGATCGTAAACACAAAGATGTATCCCGTAGATTTGAATTGTTGGTGCAATCCTACAAAGTGGGCATTTCCGGCCTTCACAAATTTCTTGTCTCCTTCATAAATTTGAAAAATTCCAAGTGACACCTAGATGGCTAGGAGGCACACACTCTTCAAAAGGTAACAAGACATAGCTAGCACTTGGATCTTGAGACCTTGGAAAGTACCCAAAATGAATCACTCAGAGCACCAAATATCTCACACAAGGATTGAAGTGAAGTGTAAGAGATTATGGGTGAAAAGGAGCAAAAGAACCGACCATTAAATGAAACAATAGTGTGTCTGGAAGTTCTGGAAAGTATTTAGCTGAATTACCAGACTAAATTAAAATTCGAACGGGCAGCGGAAAAGGTACTTTCTCAGAAGCACCATGCATGATACCCGAGTTACCATCAAGTTAGAAGACCTCAAGAATCACGGTACCTAAAAAGTACCAAAAAGGAGCGCTTGAAGCTTCTCAGTCAAAATGCCCAGTCCACGGAAAAGTTATAGGAATGCTTCGCTAAAGCAATTCTAGACTGGAAGGTTCCGAGAAACTTTTACGTATAAGTTATGTACCTACAACTAGTGGTAATTGCATGTCAAAAGAACAAGAGGTCTCGGAGGTTCTGAGAATGTCCGCTCCAAATTTCTGGAGCAAACATAAGGGTTTTGAGAACTTTTTCCCTAACTAGCTCTCTTTCTCACTGATCTGGAGGTTCCAGCAAAGGTTTTTCTGTTGGTTCCGGAAAGTATGTTTGTGTGGATAAATGAGAGAAACAAACTGTATTTGTGAGGAATTCTATGAGAGATTTTCAGTGGACTAAGTTCCTCTTACCAACCAAATGCCCCTTTATATATCATGACATCTATGACTCAAAATCTGATATAATGTAATCTTCCAGGTTGCCGCTCCTTTTCTTAAATTTTAGGGACCATCAATATCTTCATCAAATTAGTATTGGAACTTAACCTGCAACATTTACCAAATTGATAGTTTGTTACCCACCTTATCATTAATCATCCAAAACACCATAGGGATCTTGGATGCAATTTCAGAAACAAAATGATATATTTTCACAAACTTAATTCCATGTGAGCTACAAAAATTAATAAAACACGATAACCACAATATACTTGGTAGAGAGACTAGTGGAAGTGCACAAATCTAGCACGATGGAGAGATTAGAAGGTCTCCAACTAGACCCCCACTTATCCCTTTTACGCCATGGCGAAGAACCCGGATAGAAAAACGCCACTCAACTGGACCCCCTTAATTAGCCCAAATGTTCGGGTTGTCCGATAACTCTCATACCTAGCCCATAAATGGGGTGGAAATGGGGCTGCCTAGACATGCCCGCCACGCTGGATCCGGCAGGATGGACCCACTCAATACGAAAAATTGCTACATCCAATTATTTTTAGTAATTTAAATAGTTCAAATAATCGAAATAGTTTCAATGTAATTGCCTAACTCGGTTCCTTGTGCCGACAAATTTAAAAAGAAACTTTGTACAATCAAGAGAGAAAAAATTTAATACAAGAGAAGCGACACACCAAGCTCCAGGAGTGCAAAAGAAAAAACTCGAATGGCGAGAGACGATTTAACAAGCAAGCCAGCTCATGAGATGTGTTCAAGCCCTGCGATGGATCAGTTGTGGCTTGTGAGGAGCTTTTATGTAGCACTCTTTGCATCTCTTCGGGACATAACATTGGAGGGTCTTGTTAATGAGCTTCATCTGGCACCACCCATTTAACAAGACAAATTCATATATTAAAAATGAATGTTTTTATATTTTCTTCGCTGGGTCTTGTTCTGTGTTATCGTTTATCGAACAAGATGGCTCTGCTCGAGAGAGGATGCAGAACAAGAAAATGCAGGGTTCTCGATGGCATATTTCTTGTATACCCCTTCGATTTAAGCGAGGAAGCTATGTGAAGGACCTCTAGACATGCTTCGCCCGACCTGCCTATTTGCTGGGAAACCCAGCGACGAAGCCAAATGTTGGGGATATCGCTTATCGGTAACTTATCGGTCGACCCAAGATAAGGGGTAAATCGGCCGGTTTATCGGCATATCGGCTGAGTTATCGGCATATCGGCCAATTTATCGGCCGATTTATCTTATCGGTCAGACACTGAGAAGCGATAAATCGGCCGATTTATCGGAATATCGGAAGATATCTTGAACAGTAGCCAACACCTTTGTGTCAACACCGCCCTGCTTATTTTTGTGAAAAGCTGCTAAAAGGCCAAACAAAAAAAGACCGGGAGCAAAAGCTAAGCGGCTTTTTATTTGCAAAATTCGAATAACTCAGTATTGCAATGTCATAGCCACTTGAATTCGATATGACCTTTTTACCTAGGTTTGTTTGATTGCACCCTAAGAAAAACAAAGGATTCTTTCTAATCGTTTAAGTGGATGATTTTTTTTTGAAATGTAAATATGTAGAGATAATTATAAAAACTTGCAAATCAAATATCTCACAGTATTCTAATCCTCTGAAATTACCCAAAAAAATATATTTGAGGGCAAAGAGATCCTGTAACCGACAGAAGGGTAGCTGGCCCAACATTTTGTAGGCCGATTAACACTCCGAGAACTACAGATTCTAGTCGACATAGAAAGGGAGCGCCTTTATGCCGCTCCATTTCTAAATTTGGAACCATTTTCAAAATGGAACCATTTTTTAATTTGGAACCATTTTCAAAAATGATTTTTTAAATTTGGAACCATTTTCAAAATGGAACCATTTTCAAAAATAAACAATTTTCAAATTTAGAACAATTTTTATATTTGGAACCGTTTAAATGCGGAACCATTTTTAAATTTGGAACCATTTTCAAAATGGAACCACTTTAAATTTGGAACTATTTTTAAAATAGAACCATTTCAAAAAATAAACAATTTTAAAATTTGGAACCATTTTTAAATTTTGAACCATTTTCAAAAAATAAATAAGAAAGAACGAAAAACAATAAGAAATGAAAAAATAAAACTAAAACAAAATAGAAAAAGAAATGAAAAAGAAAAACAGAAACAGAAAAGAAACGAAACGAAAAATAATAAAAACAAAAACAGAAGAAAGCCGCCCGATGGGCCGGCCCGCCAGACGCTCCCGTTAGCGGCGCGGCCGATTCGCGCCGCTAACGAGCGGCGTATAGGGTTTGCCCATAGAAATAGGCCAGAGTCCAGTATGACCCAACTTAAGTGAACACAGAATTTGCATATGCTTATTGCAAGCCCAAAATCAGCTTGGTCACCTTCAGGTTCGTCCCCAAGATTGCATTTCCAAATGAATCCAGCTTGCTGAAGCCACCAAATTAATAACTTGGATGTTTACATCACAATCTTTACCTAATAATAAAAGCGCTAAGGCTTCCGCGGTTTGGTGTGTCATTGGATTGGTTTTGCCCATAAAGTTATGAATAATTACCCACCTAGACCACCCATAAGTTAGAAAAACGTTTCGATTAACTAATCTATTCTCTGTCTAAAAAAAAAAGTTCCCTCTCCTCGCTCGCTACCCCCGATCCCCTCTGCGCCGCGTCGCTGCCGGGAGAAAGACACCACCCCACCAAGCCGCGCCGCCGATACTCATTCCCGCTCGAGCCGCCGCCAGACGTTTCCCCTTCTCCTCTTGCCGTCTCCGGTGTCGAGGAGCGTCACGTCGCCGTCGCAGTACTCACCAGTCCTCCGCACCTCCTCCAGCACCTCCTGCAGCTTGCTGCCCTGCAGGCGCCGCCCGCTGCCCGACCTCTCCCATGCCCCTACCACCGGCGGCCCGCTCCATCTCCTGCTCCGCAGACAGCGCTGGGGACCAGAAGCCGGGTTAGCGGCCTGGGCCTGCTCACCCTGGGGAGGCGGCGACTTGGAGTTGGAGCGGCGGTGGAACAGGGCCGGCATCTTGATCTTGCCCATGATTGCTACTTTGACACGGGTGGTCTACTGCTTTGGGCTTCGCTTTGATTTGCTCCACTCGCCGGTGGTGGTTGCAGGTTCGTCTCAGAGGGAGACGCCGGCCGGGTGGCGTTCTTTCTCCATGGCTGGTTGATTCCGATTCGAATCGGGGTGGGAAGGGAAGGAGATTGATTCAAGTTGTTGAAATTTTAATGTGAAATTCAGATTGCAGAAGTTCCCCCGTCCAGTTCGGCTGATGGGCTATTGCCGTTGTTTTGTTTTTTTTGACAAATTGCGTTTCCTTATACCGACTCAATATTTGTGAAAAAAAAGTTTGATCAACATGGACCATGCTTCTATGTAGTCAGACTCATGCCAACATCAAATCAACTATAGATGGCGAGTCGGAAACCAGATGAGAACAACACGAGCTCGTGCTCATTCTAAATTGCACATTTATCTGAAAGTTTATTTTTTCTCTTCCGTTGCAACGCACGGACACGTTTCCTAGTGATACAATAATTCAATAGATACAGATGTTTCTCCATCCTTGGAAAAAAAAAACCTTGACGAGGGTGTTATCATGAGGAGGAAACGACGCTCTCAATTTTGGGCACCTCGACGGGGAACCTGTGGATCTCCTCCACCCACGGGTTGCTGCCGCCCTCCTCTGCCGGGTGGATGTCCCGCAGCGCGCGCCACACGGCGCTGTTGCACTTGAACCCTGAGCCGAACGCGATCTGCCAGGCGCGGTTCCCGCGGCGGACGCGTCCCTTGGCCTCCGTGTAGGCCAGCTCGTGCCAGAGCGAGCTGCTGGACGTGTTCCCCCACCGGTTCAACGTCATCCTCGACGGCTCCATGTGCCAGTCGCTGAGGTCCAGGTTCTTCTCGATGGTGTCCAGCACGGCCCTGCCGCCGGCGTGGATGCAGAAGTGGTCGAACGCCATCTTGAAGTCCGGGATGTAGGGCTTGATATTGAGCCCAAAGATCTTCTTGCTGATGAGAGAGGCGAGGAAGAGGACCTGCTCGGACATGGGGAGGACGAGGGGCCCCAGGGTGGTGATGTTGGTCTTGAGTGCCTCGCCGGCGACGGCCATGAGGTCCTTTGAGAGGGCGACGCCGACGCGGCCGGCCTTGTCCTCTTCCTGGAAGACGCAGCGGTATGCGCGGTCGTCGGCGCCGTGGTGCGTGCGCACGGTGTGGACGAGCTGGTACTTGGAGCGGCGCTTGTCGGCGCCGCGGTTGCTAAGGAGGATGGCCGCGCCGCCCATGCGGAAGAGGCAGTTGGACATGAGCATGGCGCGGTCGTTGCCCCAGTACCAGTTGAGCGTGATGTTCTCCATGCTCACCACCAGGGCGTACGAGTTGCGGTGCACCTGCATGATACGACTAGTCGTCAGGCTGTGCATCCGCATTCGCGACAGCTATTTTCGATGAATTATTGGCCGGCCCAACTTGGTAGTACTGGCAACATCACAAGATTTAAAGGCAAGATTTATTGTAGTACTACGACCTCTTTCTGTCAGCTAGCTGCCCTCATCAATGGCTATTAGGAGAAGTGTTGAATTACCCACTCAACGGTCTCCTGCATACGTCAACGGTCTGCCTATAGTGTAGTAGATGCTCAACCACTCAAGCTGGGAAACACCCACTGCCTGGATCATTTCGGGATACAGTAGTTACTACTAGTACTACGAATGAACAGAGTTACCAACAGGTTTTGATCAGTACACGGCCGGAATGCCATAGGAGCGGTGGTTGGAAACGAATTAAACACGACCCAAAAATATGATGAATTGATGATACTCCTGTTTGGAGTATACCCCCTCCGTGCATGATTAATAATCCTGGACGGAGGGAGTATGTTGTTCGAGTACAAATTCTTCGAGTAACCAATCAATTAATCAACTGGATCCCTGTTGTTTTTCCCCGAGAAGGTACTACTCCAGCGGTTCCATAAGATAAGATGTTTCAGTTATTTTAATATGAACTAAATGCGGAGCAGAATGAGTGAATCTACACATTAAAATACGTCTATATACATCTATATATCGTCCGTATTGATAGAAGCTACACTTCAATATACACCTAACAACCGGATATTCAAACCGGGTGGTGGGTCTAGATGCACCCATTAGCTAATTTATTTTTGGTTTTTTTTCAGAATGTCAAAAAATTTCAGAAAAAAAATCTGGATGTACGTTACAGCGTGATGTGTTAGCACAAAAATTGGCATGGTGAAAAAACTTTTTTAGCAACCTGTACAAAAAAGACAAAATTCCGACACGTATATGTACATTTCCGTATGTCCGAATTTGTCTTTTTTGCACAGGTTGCAAAAAAGTTTTTTCTTCGCGTAACTTTTTGTGCTGACTTGAAATGTGTTGGACTACATGCAAAAATTTTATTTTGAATTTTTTGACACTTGGAAAAATGTTTTTTGGGTAGTGGGTGCAGATGCACCCACTACCCAAATCGCCGCACAACACACATCTAATAACGCTCCAGGATATATATGTGTCGCCATACTCCGTACATGTTGTAATCCAACACGTATAGCAGCAGTGATTGTTGACAATGACAATATAGGTCAGAAAAGTAGAATACCAGATGAAACTTAATGTTCTTGAAACCTGCTGTCACACGCTAGATATATAGTTTCATTATTTCATAACCTTGTTATTTAGCTTATTACGGCAGAAAAAATAACCATATCATACATCACGAAATAAAGGATTTGGAATCAACCTATATAGTCTGGGTTATTGCATGAAGGAGCTACGTTGATGCAAGCCATGCAAATTAAGTCAAATAAAGTCATTGGTTTTGATCTAGGCCTTTCATTTCCGTATGGTGGATGAACCGCTCTATCGACTCAACCCGACCGTGAAATGAATGCTGGATTGGTGGGGAGTACGTGTTTATTACGTACCTGGAGCAGCTGCTTGGCGAGATCGATTGAGATGAGGCCCGCGCTGCATCCCATGCCGCCCAGGTTGTAGCTGGCGACGTTGCCGCGGAGCTTGTAGTGGTTGACGACCATGGCGGAGAGCGAGGGCGTCGGGTTGAAGAGGCTGCAGTTGACGACGACGACGCCGATGTCCCTGGCGCGGACCCCGGTCTTGGCGAGCAGGCTGTCGATGGCGCCGAACATGACGGCCTCGGCCTCCCGGCGCGCCTCCGCCATGCACGGGTTGGGCGGCGAGTTGAGCACTGCGGCCGGGAAGTAGGTCCCCTGCCCTAGCCCCGACCGCTCGAGGATCTTCCGTTGGAAAGCCAGGTTGTCGTCGGTGAACACCCCGGCCTCCTTGGACTGGTGCATGAAGGTCTCGCGGGTGACCACGTGCTCGGGCCCCGGCTTGTAGCACGCGAAGTCGAGGAGGTACACCCCGCGCGGCCGCCGTGCGAGGTAGACCGTTGCGAGCACCGACGCGACGGACAGGAGGGAGACGGCGAGCGGGAGGTTCGCGAGAAGATAGGCGCGCGCGGCGGCGAGGTCGGCTGGGGTGAGGCGCGACGCGCGGAGCGCCAGCGCCGCCGCGAACGGGGCTATAAGTATGTAGACCGCGTTGGACACCGCGAGGTGGTAGGCCAGCTTGAGATGGCCGGGGCGGCGAGGGACCTGGTGATTGATGGTGCTGGCGCCGCCGCCGCTGCCGGCGGTCGTGGTTTGCTGGGCGTCGCCGCTCATGGTGGCGTGTTGGACACCGGCCGGCTAGCGTGCGTGCGTGATGGTTGTGGTAAGATGGCGTGGCGGCCGGCCGGCGGTTGGTCGGGGTTGGGATGTGTTTGGCCGGGAGAGGAGCGATATATAGGGTCTGCGGCAGGGTGGGAGGTAGGTGCAACCACCAGAGCGACCATTAAGACGGAGGTGGAGCGAGAGCGCAGGCAGGGGAGAAAGCTTGGGCGGGCGGGGATGAGTTTGGAGCGCGCGCAAAGCAAGTTGGTGCTCGCGCGCGTCGTCCTCGTGTGGGAGTGGGTCTCGGTCGGTCGGGTTTCGAGTAAATGTGGTTGGGTTGGTGTTGGATCGGACGCCTACTGCTTCCTACGTACGCGCGTGAGTGAGTTCAGTCCGTCCGCTCGCCCAACAGGTGGCGCCGGCTCTTTTCTCCATTATGATGATACTAGGTAAATTTGGTGCGGCGTGCTTGAAAAAATTTGAAATTTGTTGTGTGGAGTATATCTAAATACCTAATGAATTAAAATGTTAAAATTATATTCTTACAGTAATATTTAACTTAAGTCTATGGTAGTGGGAATACACATTTGTTGAATTGAATTATGTAATTGGAATAAATTAATTTAGATTGTATCAAAATAATTATCAAATTGGAATGTTCAATTTAAGTCTGCAAATGGAGGGAATGTATGATTTGAATATTTAATAAATTTAACTTCATGTAAGTGGAGAGAGTGCATTTGTTTTTTCCCTTGAAGTATTTATTGTAATTTTCCAATTTAAAACGTTAAAATTCGTTGGAAAATGTCGTCTGGATGAGCTTCAAAATTTAAGCAATTATAAATGTACAAAAATATCTAGGTTTAATTCCAACTCCATTTAATTAGAGGGAATGTATTTAGGTTTTCTCTAAATATTTGTTAAATTAAAATGTCCAAAAATGTTTGCACCTTGGTGTAAATAGTTATTATTATTTTTTTGGATATTTTGATATTTTTTGTCACAATATTCTGATGGTTAGATTTTAATTTACTGATTATGCATTTTTCTTTCTTCTGGGAATTGTGTAAGCAAAGTGAGCTTATATGGCAGGGTTTCAGCAATTTCTTAAATTCATGTGGGAAAGTATTTGTACTTTGTTGTAGGTAGTTAGCATGTATTTTTTTTTGGACATTTTGATACTTTTTTTCATATTTTCCTGTTGGATAGATTTTGAATTATTGTTTTTGCAATTTTTTTCTTTTTTCCCCTCTGGAGATTGTGTAAGTAAAGTGGGCCCACATGCTAAGGATTTAGTATTCTCTTAAATTTCTGCGGAAAAAGGTTATAATTTTTTTTGATGTATTTTTTGTACGAAAAGTTGGAACATTCGTTATGTTTAAGAAATTTTGATACGTTGTTTGTATTGTTTTGAATTATAGTTTGTATGTACTGTGTGTAAAGTTTGAATGTTCATTAAATATAAAAGATTTTGGTACGTTAGGTAATTAGGTAGTGGTAATTTTGTTTTTTTTTTGGGGGTATTTTTTCAATTTGAAATCGTAAAGTTTATTGAAATCTGTCGTGTGTAGTAGATTCAAAATTTTAGCAATTTTGGATGTTCAAATATATCCCCTTGAATAGTTCGATGTATTTTTTTCCATGTTTTTAAATGTTCATCAAATTGAAATGTTCAAATTGATTTCATGAATACAACTGAATGTAATTAGGGAAATTACATTTAGATTGTGTGGATATATTTTAGAGTGTTTTCATTTCTTTCTGATAGCAAATTGAAATGTATTTTTTTTTTGTGAGCATTTTGGTATATATTAGTGCAGTTCTAACTTTTTTAGCAAATTGAAATGCTATGTTAGTGTATTTTTATTTTGCTACAATTTTCCTATGTAATACTGTAATCAAAGGAATTATATTATGGTTGTGCAGAAATGTTAATCAATTTGGGAATTAGTTTTAATTTGGAGAAATATGTAATTTGTAAAAAAATTAGGCTTGGAGATTATTGGAGTTCAAAATTTTGTGTTTGTATAAAAAGTGTTTAGAAAATTTTGTGTTTGTATAAAAAGTGTTTAGTTTTTACAAAAAAAAATCATATGTGGAAAAAAAATTTAGGTATAAATTATTTTTCGTTTTACAATTTGATCATGTTTGAAAGTTGTTTCAATTTAAAAATATTCAAATTTTAAATTCGATTGGATGAAATAAATGGTATGCATTTTTTCCCTTGTGATTACTTGTGATATATGTATGTGTTCATTTTTACAAAATGATCATGTTTGAAAGCTGTTTTAATTTAAAATATTTAAATTTAAATTTTGGTTGGATGACATAAATAATATGTATTTTTTCCCTTGTGATTATTTGTGGTATATATATACATATACATATATATATTTTTTCCCGGTGGATAGTTTTGAAATTGTTGGATTTATTGTATTATTCAGTTTATGAAATTCAAATAATGTGGGAGGGCGCACTTGTCATAGAAAATATTGTTTCCTGGAAATGTCCTGTTAAAAGAAAATACACTGACAACTGGGTCCCAAGCTGACGGTCCAGTGACGTCGGCAACGGCGTAGCACTGCCGCGGCGGCGCACCACGGCGAGACAGGATGTGCGCTTAGGGGCGTGATTCCGGTGAATTCGCGACGTTCCAGCAGTTGAGAGTCGGCGAGGAGGGAAAGGTGGTGACGCGGAAGCTCGCTATGGGCTTCGATTTGTCCGGCGAGGAGCACAGCGGCTGCGGTGAGCGTCGGCGGCGGCGGCAGCAGCTCCAGCGTCGCGGGAGAGAAAAGAGAAGAAGGGGGATCTGTTGAATTTTTTACAAAAAAGTCCTGATGTTTCGTGAAATCACGAATAGGTCCTTTGTGCGCAGAAAGCGTGGACTGCGGAACATTTCGCAGAAAGCGTGGGTTCTTTTCTGTAAGATATCCACGTGGACCGTCGGGGACCGTCGGATCGACCGGATCGGACGGCACGGAAGCGTTCTGGTACTGTAGTGGGGCACAGTAACCGTGTTACTGTTCCTCAGAACAGTGAATGAATGTGGAGGCCGAATTCTTGTCAATCTTAATATAGTAATAGTTAGGTAATGTCTGTCGAAATAAAAAGGCTAAAACATGAGAGTTGTTTGGAAGGGTGATATGCGTCTGCTCGTGAAAGGAAAATTCAAACGGATGACTGAGCGAGATGAATTTGACAAAATTCGTTGAATGTGTTGACGATTTTGGATCACAAATTAAGAAGATAGAGTGAACAAAATTCGAAACCGATCACGGGAATGGAATTTGTTCGTCGACGCGAAAAACGCGGTGTTTTTTTCTGAAAAAAATTCGAAACCGATCACGGGAATGGAATTTGTTCGTCGACGCGAAAAACGCGGTGTTTTTTTTCTGGAAAAAAAAACGTGCTGCAGTACTTCTGTTTATCGTCGCGAAAAGCGAGGTGTTTTTCCTGAAAAAAGACACTGTAGCGTGCTACAGTGCCACTGTAGCTACTACAGTGCTGCGGATCCTTCAAGCTTTTATATATAGTTAGGTATATACGATGTGCTGCATAGTTACAGTACGATACTTTTTCTTTCTTAACAGTGCACACATGTACCAATACAATGTGTTAAGGATTTCATATGTACACTGTTACATGTAGAACATAAATATCCTTAGATAAAGTAGCAATCAACAACACAATTTGCTGTCCTATTACAGAAACTCAACTCACAAGCAGAAAACATGTAGTAGAACAGAAATATCCTTAGATAAAGTAGACGCTGCCGTCGAATAAAAGCTTCCCGTTTGGACTGTATAACAATCGTTGAACATCGACCTCATTTGCCAATGCTATACCTTTGCTGATTGCTCGAGCTTATAGTGTATTTGCATTATAGCATAATGGACTGGATCACTACAAGCAACAACAAATTTACTCTGCATATTTTTTTTTACCCAAATATAGTATGATGTATATCATCACAATGAATATCACACCATGAAATTCACTTGAAACTGGCACATGTTGGTTAGCCAAGACTCCATAACAACGAAGATTACAATGCAAAGATTTCCAAGATTTTTTTAACCCTTGTTGATACAACAGTTTTCCTTGAAGTGTCCCACGCTCTATTTATGCTTGATTGGCCCCGGATATATGAATTTCTTTCCTTTTCTCAAACTGATGTTTTCATTCACCATGATAGCTGAGCTGACAGTAAAAAGGGAATTTTTAGTGTATCTCCATGCCAAAAAGTTCACCATACAGTTTGACCAAAGAGAATCTATTTGCATCAATAGAAAAAGTTTTCCCTAATAATGTCCTCATTACAAGCTCCGGTTATTAGACTAATTAAATATTCAACCTTGGATAGAATTATATTTTGCTTTGGTGTAATGAGCAAACCATCAGGAATATTCAGTATAGAGGGATGTCCAGACATCAATTTGAGACCCATCACCAACACGCCAAATACATGCCCTGTTGAAAGTATGGATACAAGTTAGGATACTCTACCACACAAAATACACTCTACTTTTCATTAGCCTTCAATAATTTTCCGAAATGCATAAATTCCACCTCGCGAACCAATGCATCTTCTTATTATTGGCATCATCACCCCACCAGAATTGCGAGATTGCATATATTATCATTTGCATATATTTTTAGGTATTTCAAAAACTAAGATTGCATATGCTGATATTGTTTGTGTCACTACTTCAAGAAGAATTTCCTTCCCTCCAATCGATAAACTTTCCTCTTTCCATCCATTAATGATATCATCGAAACAGGTTTTCGTCCCGGCCAAACCGATACAAAGTGGTGAGGGAACCCTCTTAAGGAGTAGCCACACCTCGAAGAAGCAACTGAGACAACTAACAAGAGGTGACACCGGGCCTTCTTGTGAAACCACCGGACATCGCCGCACCGCACCCACCAAGTTGTCGCCGGAGAGGGCCGCATGTCCTCTCGCTCCGGGCCGTGGAGCGTCGATCCTGCCAGCCGACAACGAGGACGAACATAGGTACAAACTGAGTCACATGTAAAGGATAGGAGGCCACGGAAGATGCCCCACGCCAGCACCACCTCAAACATGATCTAAGCTTGCCCACCGATGACAAATGAGGAAGAACTAGATGTACCGGAGCTCCACGACCACGCCCCCAAGAGGGTGACGACGCAACGCGCCGCCATCGTCGAGACCAAAACGGTCAAAGATTTTCACCCGGAGCTCTGTCGAGGGGACAGTACCCACAATGGCGCCCTCAAGAGGGACACGATACCCCGTAGGCACCGCGCCTTTGGCACCGAAGCACCAAACTTTCGCCTAGAAAACCTTCGCACCACTTCCCGCTACCCGGACCGCCCGCTGTCACCAAGTCAAGCCTCCAGACGCGCGATCTGGGAGCCGCCATTGCCGAAGCACTGCCAACGCCAGGATTCCCCACCGCCCGCTCCTCACCGCCCACATGGCCAAAGAGAAGCCATCACCACCGCCACGCCGCTCGCGGTAGAGCCGGCCGCGCAATCCACCTTCCGGAGTCGCCTCCCCGGCATACAACTCGCACTATGGAGACGACAAGATCATCACTACGGCGAACCAGCCAGCACGGACATTGTACGACGTCGTCGGATCAAGGTTCGCCTGACCCAAATCCAGCAATTATGCGAGTATCGGAGATGAGACATTGTACATTAAAATGAATTGGTTTCGTGGAGAAATGCTTCTTCGCAATGAACCGTAAATTTGTGCCCGACCACGTGTAATCTGATACACAAATCGTCTGGTACGAACAAGCCAGGACTGGTAGCCCAAACACGCACGGCATGCGAACATTTGTTTTTACTCTTGTCAGCAGGCATTGATTGTTATTTAACGGCTCGAAAACATAAAATGAAGTTGGCAGTCTCTTTTGCGCAGGTGAACAATACGTATCACATGCTTAATGTTTTTGAGGTTTTCTTTTTTTGCGCCTTCTGAGTTCTGAGGCATGTAGCGTCCCCACAAAAGAAAAGACAAGAAAGAAAGAGCAGTCATGTACGCGAGCGTGCGCGCATGCTTGGGCCGGGCCTGGACAAGAGAGGAGTCACGTATGTACGGCAGCGTGCGCGCAATTTTCCGCCCGTTGGCTCAACCACAGTAACCACCATTTGCCAGTACAATCTCTGTCTACCATTATGCTTACTGAGCCCTTTGATTATTTTAATGCACATTTGTTTTTATAGTTGCATGCACATTCAGCTCCCTACATGTTTTGCGTATATTAGAAGAGCTGAAGAGCAAACTTTTGGCTCATAGCATGTCTTTCGGCCCATCACCCATGTATTTGGCGTTAACAAATTGCAGATATGTACAAGATGGTTTGTGATCAAAATGAAACGAAACAAGATATACATGTACCTGTACCCAACTTTTGACGGCCACTGCATCCTTCACCTCAACAAGTTATGCACATGCTCTCCGCTTGCGGTGGCCATGATTTGAGTGGAAGACCAAAAAACAAGCTGCATGCGAATGATCGGCATGGGCAACTTATGTTCACTACACACTTCTATTTTTTTATACTATGTTGGGTCTACAAGCGCCAAGGTTTATAGTACAACATCAAATTTCCATTAAGTGGATGACCAAATGTTTATCGAATACAGGAAGATGTAGGTTTAAACAATCCTGCAACTAAGATATAAGAAGTCCGTTGTGTCCCCTACACCCAATGCAATGTATATGTGCACTAGTTCGACGAAAATATGGTAAAAAGCCAATTAATATTGATGGTAAAAGAAAGTATTTGTAATCTAAAATAAAAATGGCAGCAAGGTAACAAATAATAAAAATGCATAGAAACAACAGAAATAATAGTAAAAGATGGACCGAAATTCATAGATTCACCAGAGGTATCTCCAAACAAAAGATAAGTGTTGGGTGAACAAATTACAGTTGGAAAATTGACAGAATTGAACTAGTTCATGATAGGAGCATCTAGCTCATCAATCATATGTATGCATGCATCCCATATATAGTTGTACGTGTTTGAAATAAGAACTTGCGCAACATTTTTTGTCCTACCCTCCCGTTTCAGCGGGACCAATACTCATTTTACAAAAACACCAGAACAAAACATTAGCACTCAATTTATATCTGGCCACGGGCAGCCCCGCCCGGCGCGAAAATTCCCTGTCGGGCCAGGCCTTGCCACCGGGCCAGGCTCGGGTCTGGAAAATGAGCTCGAACAGTTTCAATGAACACGTGTAATTTTCAAGTTAAAACATTTCCCTTTGATAGCCCAACCTGTCACCTTGGGGTCGCCGGTTCCGGACAACTAACAGGTGCGTACAACTTGCAACTATAATAAAAAACAATTATAGTCATGAAAATGTAAAGAGTTCAGATCTGAAATCATGACACTCGGTCCCTAGTGACAAGGATTAAGCATAGCAAAGTCATAGCAACAACAACTCACGAACATAGTGGATACTAGGAACCAAGCCAAACTAATCATAATGTAACAATTCATCATATCCCAACAGATACAACACCAATGACATCAGATAAATCTCAATCATGTAGGGCAGCTCATAAGATCATTGTATTGAAGATCACGCTAGAGAGAATACCATCTAGCTAGAGCTATGAACCCGTAGTCCATTGAGGAACCACTCACACATCCCTCATGGAGACAACAAAGTGGATGAAGATGGCCCGGAGGTGGATCCCGTCCCGGCAGGGTGCCGAAACAAGAACTTATGATCCCCAAACTAGAGTTTCGTTGTTGACGGTGACTCTGTTTCGAGTTTGGGAAAATCCTCCGAGGGTCGAGCGTTTTAGGGCATGACGGAATTTATAGGCGAAGGCGGCGACCGACGCGGTTCCCGAGTGGTCCATGCGGCGGGTCCCACGGCCACCTCCTGGACCCGTGTGGCCCTCTCGAGGATTTGTTTTCTCCAATAAGAAATTCCGTAAATTGGTGGCCTTTTCGGAGGATATTTCTTTACTAGTTTTTCTGAAATACAAAAACAACAGAAAACAAAAACTGGCACTTGACATCTTGTTATTAGGTTAGTTTCAGAATAGTTCCACAAAATAATAGTATTAAACTATGGTAGAACATGTAACAATGATATAAAAGTAGCATGAAACAATAAAAAATTATAAAAAGTGCAACGACAAACATTTCCTACCTAACAGGTACAACATCTTTTCTGCCTTAACAAAGACGATTTAGCAAAAAAACATTTGGCACTTTGATGTAGCCCAACCTACGGCTCCTACAACAAGTGGCCCAATGACAAGAGCAAGAGTCAAATCTCTCCATGATAAGGTGAATTCACTCCTAGCTATGTGTGACCTCGACACTCCTTTGAATGGTTGCTACTTCATACGGAAACTTGGTGCATACTCAGGAACCACCTTGATGACGACCTGCAATGGAGTGGAGAAGATGACCAAGAGAAGACCCAAGAAGATGGCCAAGAGATGACGCAAGACGAAGGAGAGGACGAAGGAACAGACAGCTTGGCCGGCCCTACAGCCGGCCTGGGCCGGCCTCTAAACCAGACCACCACCAGAGCCGGCCGGACCCAGGCCGGTCCCAAACCGGTTTCCAGACCAGTCGTCCAGCCGGCCAAAACTGGCCTCAAGGCTGGGCTGCAGCCAGAGACGGCCGGACCTCCAGCCGGCCTAGACCGGCCCCAGGTCCGGACCAGCACCCGACGAGTCCGGTCGTCAGTCCGGCCTAAACCGGATCCAGGACCGGATCGACTCCAGCTCGCGCGTGTCCCCACCTGTCAATGTGACTTACCCCCATTTTGTACCCAGACTATAAATAGACCCCACCCCCTTCAGATCTAGGGTTAGACTATGATTTGGGATTAGAGTAGAGCCTTGCTCCTTCTTCTCAAAGTGTCTCTTTCCTCCTATGGAGATGAATCAAGGCCTCCCCTTGTGGAGATGAACCAAGGCCTCCCCTTGTGGAGAAGATCCCTTCGTAGATACCAAGGCTTCCTCTTGTAGTTGCGATTACTTGCTAATCTTCCCTCTTGTAGTGGCTAGATTGGATTGGTTGGATTGACCAATTGGAAAAACAATCCTAAGAGTAAGGTGTGCTTGGGAGAGGAGAATTGGGGGCTGCCCTAGGGGATTTGTTACCAATTGAATCTTGCTGAGTTGCTACTTGCTAGTTATCTTTGATTTGAGAGTTTTCCCTCTTTGTGTTCTTGTGTTCATCACTTGTTCTTCGTGTTCATCGTTCGCTCCGCACAAATCCGTGAAAATCGGGACCAACCTACATCATATGGTATCAGAGCTCTAGGTTGACACGGATTTGATTTGTGTTTCCACCAAAATCTACCAAATTTTTCTTCGTTTTTGAGAAATTCGAAAATGTCCACCAAAAATAGCCATTTTGGGATTCGAGCGATTTGGTCGATTTGATGAGTTTTTGGTAGTTTTGATCCATGGATCTGTTGCTTTAGGACCCCCTCCACCCTTGTTTGCGTTCCCTAGCCTTAATTTTGCCAATTTCCCACGAAATCGAGGATTTTCGCGTCACTTTTCCGCCCAAAATTCGCGGATTTTTGATTTCCAGCAGAGCCGGCATCCAGGCCGGCCTAAACCAGGCCACAGACTGGCCGGCAACCCGACGCATCCGGACCACCAGCCGGCCAAAACCAGCCCCAGGTTCGGTTTGGGCAGAAAATTTTCTTTTCTTCCTTTTGTTTCTCGGTTCGTTTTGGCAATTTTCTGTTGTAGTTTGAGTCCTTTTCCGGTGTGTGCAACGTCTACAACATCGAAGCTTCCGCAGCAACTTCATCAACGACAAGCAAAGACGACACCAAGGACTCGACATTTCCCCGACATTGTAATCCGTTGTGAACCCTTCTTCCTTTCGCGTACCTTGACCTATCGGACTAGCTCTTTGATATTGCGGGCATTGCACTTGTCGAGTGATTGTCTTAAAGTATTGGCGAGTGAGTATCGTTAGAGATCTTGGCACTAGCAAAAGTTGAAGGAATCATCGTCAAAAAGAAAAAATCAAAAAAAAAGAAGAGAAAAGAAAAGAACATGAGTAGTGCCAAGTATCATCTCTTGTAGGTTGCGACAAAGCTGAAACCGCCAAAGTGAGTGTGAGTGTGTAACACTTGTGCAAATCCGTTGCCCATCAAAAGGCAATTGAGCTAGCGTCCCTCTTGTGTTGGGTGACATTTGAGCACGTAGTCTTCGTTAGGTTGTCTATCTTCGAGTGCTCGCCCTTTGGTCGCCCAACCCCATCATTCGCTTTTGTGTGTGTTTCTTGATACTTTGTGGTTGGAGTTTCTTTGGTAATTTGATCATTGTGGATTTTCTCTACCTTTGACAATATGCTTTTCGCCGAGTTTGCTTGATTTCGTTGCCACTTCATACCTTCCTATCCTCATAAGTGTGTGTTGGGTGTTAGAACCGGATTCTCTCCTCTCAAGCCACATTATACTTGGGATATAGTTTGTCTTGGTTTTCCTTACCACATCTCACTTGTTCTTGAGAAAATGTTTAGGGGAAGTACAAACGGAAGCTCAAGCTCGACGATGAAATCCATGGTGGAGTTCGCGGTGATCATGGCTATGTCACACAAACGGAGTTTGTTGGTCTTCGACACCTTCTTCGTGATGGCTAGGACGCTACGAGCGCCGTCTTCAAGCTCAAGAGAACAACTTCAACGAACGCATGCATGCGCAAGAAGCATCTATGGAGCGGGTGACCGAAGCTCTCAACAACCTTGTGCGACAACGAGCTTCTTCACGCTCAAGCCGTACAAGAAGCACCTCAAGGTCGACACAAGCACGTCATGGACGTCATGAACCTCGACAAGAACGTCAACATGACCAAGGCGCGACGCCCATGAACGACCTCCTCCTAACGTTGAACAACCACATGATCTTCACGCGAACAATGCCAATGCGCATCAAGAACAACCTCACCAAAATGATGAACGTCACGAACGCATACCATCACCACCACCGCAACAACGTGATCGTCATGACCCATTGGCTAATGACAATGGCGTACCGGGTGCGAATGACTTTGATGAACAAGGACGTCACCCCGTCATCCTCCAAGGCCACGTCATCAAAATCATGACAATGCGAACAATAACGAACAACCCGTTCATCAACAAGAGCTACCTCCTCAACATGATCCTCGTCCTCGTCAAGAACTTCCACATGATCGTCACCAACACCAACGTTCCGAGTCAAGTGATAACGAGTCAAGCCAACACAATGGTGATGGACTCAATCGAAGGAGACGTGGACGTGCATTCCCACGTGGTGGCCATCGTGACGACTATGATGACTTGACCAACGTCCGCTTTGACATACCCAAGTTCTACGGCACAAGTGATCCGGAAGCTTACTTCTCATGGGTACTCAAGGTTGACAAGATCTTCCGCGTGCAACGCTTCTCCGACAACAAGAAGGTTGCCTTAGCCTCGATGGAGTTTGAAGAGTATGCCCTCTTGTGGTGGGAACAACTACAAGATGCACGCGTCGCTAACCACCAACAACCAATCGACACTTGGGTTGAAATGAAAGAAACAATGTACAAGCGCTTCGTGCCAAGCCATTACACTAGAGACTTATACAAGAAGTTGCAAGAGTTGAAGCAAGGTTGAAGTCGGTTGATGAGTACTACAAGAGATGGAAATCTCCATGATGAGAGCCAATGTCAACGAGTACGAAGAGCAATCCATGGCTCGTTTCATGAATGGCCTCAACTATCCAATCAAGAAGATCGTGGAGTTCCAACCATATGCCTCTTGGTTGAGCTAGTACATCAAGCTTCCAAGGCCGAGCGCCACGTGCTTGAAGAGCTCAAATACCTCAAGACAAAGGCATTCTTCGCCAACAAGCCTTCTTCGTCAACACCTACACCTTCACAAGCTCTTCCTCAAGCGAACACGAGGTCCTCCAAGAGTCTCTACATCGACACCTCAAGCGCCTCAACCTTTCAAGAAAGTACCTCCCCTACAAGGCGCCTCAAGGATCTTCGTCCGGCACAAGACTCTTGCAATGCTACAAGTGCGGCGGACAAGGGCACAAATCTTTTGAGTGCACCAACAAGAAGGTCATGATCATCAATGACATGGGAGAGTATGAATCTATGAGTGAAGATGAGTACAATGCTTTGAACAAGGTCGCCACAATGCAAAGTGCTCAAGAAGAAGAAAGTGAGATATATTGTGATGGCGACAACAACCCTTCCTTGGTTGTGGCAAGAGCTTAACCACCAATGTTCAAGTGGAAGAAGACCAAAGATGCAACTTGTTTCAAACAAGAGCGGGAATCAATGGAAAGTCCATCAAGGTCATCATAGATGGTGGAAGTTGCCACAACCTAGCGAGCAAAGAACTTTGTGATAAGCTCAACTTGAAGTTCAAGAAGCACCCACATCCTTACCATGTGCAATGGTTGAGTGATACCGGAGCCGTCAAGATTCAACACATGGTGCAAGTGTCCTTCAAGATTGGAGCCTATGAAGATACGGTTGATTGTGATGTTGTGCCTATGAACGTTTGTCACTTACTCTTGGCGTCCATGGCAATTTGACAAGGGTGCTATGCATGATGGAAGGACAAATTACTATAGCTTCAAGAACAACGACAAGACCTTCGTCCTTCGTCCCATGACACCAAGTCAAGTCATCGCCGACAACGCCAAGACTATTGCAAGGGCACAACAAGATCGTTCGTCAAGTGAGATGAGTGGTGAGCGAGAGACCCACCATAAAGTGAGTGAGAGCCACAAGCCAAATGAGTGTGACACTTCAAAGAGAGTTCCCACAAAACTTACACTATTTGCCACAAGAGAGAGATGAGGGAGTTGAGAGAAACCCATCCACCCTCCACTATGTGCTCATATGCAAGGGTGAAGTTTCTATGACTAACACTTTCACAAACCTTCCTCCTTCTTTGTTGTCTCTTTTGAAGGACTTTGAAGATGTCTTCCCTCAAGAAGTGCCACCGGGACTACCTCCTCTACGCGGAATCGAGCACCGCATCGACCTTGTTCCCGGCGCACCGCTACCAAACCGCGCTCCTTACCGCACCAACCCCGAGAGACAAAGGAGATCGAGCGGCAAATACAAGAACTTCTTGCCATGGGACATATCCGCGAGAGCTTGAGTCCGTGCGCCGTGCCCGTCATCTTGGTACCCAAGCACGACAACACTCTTCGCCTTTGCATGGATTGTCGCCCCATCAACGCCATCACCGTTCGGTATCGCCATCCTATCCCTCGACTTGATGATATGCTTGATGAGCTTTGTGGTTCCGCTATATTCTCCAAAATTGATCTTAAAAGTGGATATCACCAAATAAGATGTGTGAAGGTGATGAATGGAAGACCGCATTTAAAACAAAGCTTGGTCTTTATGATGGCTGTCATGCCATTTGGTCTTTCCAATGCACCTTCTACTTTTATGCGTCTCATGAATCATGTTTTGCGTCCTTTCATTGGAAATTTGTTGTGGTATACTTTGACGACATCCTTATCTATAGCAAATCTTTGGAAGAGCACACTTCTCATGTTGCTCAAGTTTTGTTGGTTCTTCGCAATGAAAAGCTTTATGCAAATCTTTCTAAGTGCACTTTTGCCACCAACAAACTTGTTTTCTTGGGTTTTGTTGTTTCTTCGGATGGAGTCGAAGTTGATGAAGCAAAGATACAAGCAATTCGGACTTGGCCTTTTCCGATGTCACTTGAGGAGTTGAGACGTTTTCTTGGTTTTGCCGGATTTTACCGCCGTTTCATCAAGGATTTTTCCACAATTGCTTGCCCCCTCCATGAACTTACAAAGAAAATGTACCTTTCATTTGGGGCAATGCACATGATTTTGCTTTCAATGAGCTCAAACGGTTATTAACCGAAGCACCACTCCTTGCCCTTCCGGATTTCTCTAAGACATTTGAGATTGAATGCGATGCAAGTGGATTGGGCATTGGTGGAGTGCTTATGCAAAATGGTAGACCCATCGCATACCATAGTGAGAAACTAGATGGAGCTCGCTTGAATTACCCCATTTATGACAAAGAGTTATTTGCTTTGGTTCGTGTTTTGGATGTGTGGCAACATTACCTTCGTCCTAAGGAATTTGTCATTCATTCCGACCATGAATCCTTGAAATATTTGAAAAGTCAAACAAATTTGAACAAAAGACATGCTAAGTGGGTTGAGTTCATTGAGTCTTTCTTTGTAATCAAATACAAGAAAGGTAAAGACAATGTGGTCGCGGATGCTCTATCCCGCAAGGCCAACCTACTTACACGTCTTGACATTAGTGTCTTGGGTTTGGATGAGATAAAGAGTTGTATGCTACCGATGCTTTCTTTGGAGACATTTTCGCTCAATGTTCGGAGCACAAAGGAATTGGTGATTTCTATTTGCACCAAGGTTTCTTGTTTAAGGCTAACAAACTATGTATACCCGAGTCTTCGCTTCGTTTGGTCCTTTTGAAGGAATCTCATGGAGGATCACTCATGGGTCACTTTGGCCGCGACAAGACCTACGCCATGCTCGCCACCAACTACTATTGGCCAAGAATGAAGCGTGATGTGGAACGCCTAGTTCGACGATGTTCTACATGTCTCAAAGCTAAGTCTACTCTAAACTCTCATGGTTATATACACCTTTGCCTATTCCACATCACCCATGGTCCGATATAGCTATGGATTTTGTCTTAGGACTCCCACGCACTAAAACAAACAAGGATTCCATCTTTGTCGTCATTGATCGCTTCTCTAAAATGGCACACTTTATACCATGCAACAAGACGACGATGCTTCACACATTGCTACTTTGTTTTTCAGGGAAATCGTCCGTCTTCATGGCGTGCCAAAGACCATTGTGTCGGATCGTGACGTCAAGTTCGTGAGCTATTTTTGGAAGACTTTGATGGCCAAGATGGGAATCAAGCAACTATTCTCCACCGCATACCACCCTCAAACCGATGGCCAAACCGAAGTGGTGAACCGAAGCCTATCTACACTCCTTCGTGTGTTGATCAAGCCTAACTTGAAGAATTGGGAAGAGTGCATCCCACACGCCGAGTTCGCCTACAATCGAGCACTACACCGCGCAACAAAGAGAACACCCTTCGAGATCGTCTATGGCTCCAACCCCTACACCGCGCTCGACATGCTACCACTTCCACTCCGTGAGCAAGTTAACATGGACTTCGACAAGCGAGCCGCTTACATGAAGAAGCTCCATGAGGAAACAAGAACTACGCTCGAGAAGCACAACAAAGACCATGCTACGAAGATGAACAAACACAAGCGCGCCATGATATTTGAAGAAGGAGACCTTGTTTGGCTACACCTTCGCAAAGATCGCTTTCCGGATGCAAGGAAGTCCAAGCTTCACCCTCGTGGAGATGGACCTTTCAAGGTTATCAAGCGCATCAACGACAATGCCTACAAGATCGACATCTCCACTCCAAACACTTGGTCCATGACACCTTCAACGTCGCCGACCTATCGCCATACCTTGGAACATCAAGCGATGAGGATGACCAAGAGTCGAGGACGACTCTTTTCCAAGGGGGGGAGATGATGTAGCCCAACCTACGGCTCCTACAACAAGTGGCCCAATGACAAGAGCAAGAGTCAAAACTCTCCATGATAAGGTGAATTCACTCCTAGCTATGTGTGACCTCGACACTCCTTTGAATGGGTTGCTACTTCATACGGAAACTTGGCGCATACTCAGAAACCACCTTGATGACGACCCATAATGGAGTGGAGAAGATGACCAAGAGAAGACCCAAGAAGATGGCCAAGAGATGACGCAAGACGAAGGAGAGGACAAAGAAACAGACCAGCTCGGCCGGCCCTACAGCCGGCCTGGGCCGGCCTCCAAACCGGACCACCACCAGAGCCGGCCGGACCCAGGCCGGTCCCAAACCGGTTTCCAGACCGGTCGTCCAGCCGGCCAAAACCGGCCTCAAGCCGGGCTGCAGCCAGAGACGGCCGAACCTCCAGCCGGCCTAGACGGCCCCAGGTCCGGACCAGCACCCGACGAGTCCGGTCGTCAGTCCGGCCTAAACCGGATCCAGGACCGGATCGACTCCAGCTCGCGCGTGTCCCCACCTGTCAACGTGACTTACCCCCGTTTTGTACCCAGACTATAAATAGACCCCCTCCCCTTTAGACTATGATTTGGGATTAGAGTAGAGACTTGCTCCTTCTTCTCAAAGTGTCTCTTTCCTCCTATGGAGATGAATCAAGGCCTCCCCTTGTGGAGATGAACCAAGGCCTCCCCTTGTGGAGAAGGTCCCTTCGTGGAACCAAGTCTTCCTCTTGTAGTTGCGATTACTTGCTAATCTTCCCTCTTATAGTGGCTAGATTGGATTGGTTGAATTGACCAATTGGACAAACAATTCTAAGAGTAAGTGTTAGAATATTGGGCCCATTGTGGGCAGCCCATATAAGCAAATCTGAAATTTCAAATTGGCCCATGTGCATGGCAGAATTTTGAAGGTGCAATGTGGTGCTAAAGTTTAGTCCCACATTGCTAGTTGGAGGAGACAAACACCACCTTATAGGTGGAGTGTTGTACCACTAGGTGTGCTAGTTGAGAACATAAGGCTCTCTCGTGCCCACTCCTCCTCCTCCTCCGCCGTCGTCCGTCTCGTCACGACACGCCGCGGGTTGCGGGAATGAGCCGAGCCGATGCCTATTTTTGCTGTTCAGGAAAATCGAGTCGTGTAAGCGTACGTGTACAGCTTAGCCAATTCGATCGCTACCGGATCGTGGGCTGCTGGTAACCGACTCGAACGTGTGCGACGTGGCGGCCCACGTTCTACCTGTTAGGGTTTCCTGAACCGCGCTATATATTGCCCTGCACTACCGTGCGCCGTCACACACCGAAACAATCTAGGTTTCCATCCCGTGCACCGGCGAACGGGACAACAGGTCTCCGGAACCACTTGTCCTTGTGATCCTGTACGGGAGAGGGCGAATAAGGTTTTTGGGAAGCGCCCCCGCGACTGCTTTCAAGTTCTTCATCACGGCTCGACTTCCTGGACGATCTCCGGGTCCGCGGGCGACTCGTCTCCAACGTCGTCTTCTTCGAGCTGCTACCGTCGCCGCTCAAGCTGCTGCCGTCGCTGCTCCAACGACTACTTCATCTACAATTGTTCGGTACGTTCGTCACGTTCCGATGGCTGTGTTCTAGATGTCTTGCTGCTGTTCATGTTAATTAATACTCTAGTATTTTCGAGATTAACATGTTAGTAGCTCTTGCGATCATGCTTTATATTCTGGAATTAATCATGGAAATTATGCCTAATAATCCAACAATCCAAAAACCTTATTTGTTATAGGCAATTTCCTGAGTTAAACATGGGACATCTATCTGATGCGCTGAGGCCGGACAAGTTTACCGGTGTGGACTTTAAGAGATGGCAGTACAAGACCACACTGTGGTTGCGATCTCTGAAAGTGTTCGAGGCTAGTGAGGGTTTACCTGAAGGAACTATATCTGACGAGGATCAGAACAAGTTCAAGGAAACCAATACTGCCTTTGTGGGACTCGTTCTGAGTGCTCTTAGCAACAAGCTGTTTGATGTGTACATGCACATTACAGATGCCAAAGAGCTCTGGGAGGCACTGAACGCTAAGTTCGGTGTAGCAGATGCTGGCAGTGAACTGTACATCATGGAGAGCTTCCATGACTTCAGGATGGCTAACAACCGTTCTGTAGTCGAACAGGCTCATGAGATACAGTGCATTGCTAAGGAGCTTGAGCACGCTAAGTGTGCCTTACCTGACAAGTTTGTGGCTGGATGCATTATTGCAAAGTTGCCCTCTTCATGGAGGAACTTCGCCACAACTCTCAAACACAAGAGACAGGAGATATCGGTTGAAAACCTGATAGCGTCTCTTGATGTTGAGGAGAAGGCTCGGGCTAAGGACACTGCTGAGAGAGGTGGTGAAGGTCAGTCTAGCGCCAACATGGTGCAGAAGAACTTTCACCATGGCAAGAGCAAGGCAAAGAGCAAGCCTTCCTTCAACATGCCTACCAAGACTACTTCTTTCAAGAAGAAGAAGAAGATGCTGAACAAATCTGAGCTAAAGTGCTACACTTGTGGAGAGCCCGGACACTTCTCTGTGGACTGCCCAGATCGTGCAGACAAGAAAGGGAAGAAGCATGTCAACGTCGTGACCGCTAGCAATGCTGATGGGTACGGTAATTTACCGATTGTGCTTTCAGTATTTCAATCTCCATGTTGGTGGATTGATACGGGTGCTAATGTTCATGTATGTGCTGACATCTCTATGTTCACTTCTTATCAGGTCGCAGATTCAAGCGTCTTAATGGGGAATGGATCACATGCTTCTGTTCGTGGTGTTGGCACGGTAGATCTGAAGTTTACTTCGGGGAAGATCGTGCAGCTGAGGAACGTGCAGCATGTCCCTACTATGAACAAGAATCTTGTTAGCGGCTCCCTTCTATGCAGAGATGGGTTTAAATTAGTCTTGGAGTCCAATAAAGTAGTTGTGTCAAAGTTTGGACAATTTATTGGTAAAGGGTATGAGTGCGGAGGCTTGTTCCGCTTTTCATTATCGGATTTTTGTAATAAGTCAGTAAACCATATTTGTGGCAGTGTGGATTCGGATGCTAATGTTTGGCACTCTCGTTTATGTCATGTTAATTTTGGTTTAATGAGTAGACTTTCCAGTTTGAGTTTAATTCCTACTTTCACCATTGCCAAAGGTTCTAAGTGCCATAGCTGTGTGCAATCTAAGCAACCTCGAAAGCCTCACAAGGCAGCCGAGGAGAGAAACTTGGCACCTCTAGAACTCGTACATTCGGATCTATGTGAGATGAATGGCGTGTTGACAAAAGGTGATAAGAGATATTTCATGACTTTAATCGATGATGCTACTAGGTTCTGTTATGTATATTTGTTGCACACTAAAGATGAAGCTTTAGACTACTTTAAAATTTATAAAGCTGAAGTAGAAAATCAATTAGAGAGAAAGATCAAACGTCTTAGGTCAGATCGTGGTGGCGAGTATTTCTCCAACGTATTTGATGAATTCTGTGAGGAACATGGTATTATTCATGAGAGGACGCCTCCCTATTCGCCCCAATCAAACGGGGTTGCCGAGAGGAAAAACCGCACGCTGACCGACTTGGTGAACGCCATGTTGGACACTGCTGGTTTATCTAAGGCATGGTGGGGGGAGGCTTTGTTGACTTCGTGTCATGTCCTGAATAGAGTTCCTAACAAGGATAAAGAGAAGACACCTTACGAGGAGTGGTCTGGGAGAAAACCATCACTTTCTTATTTTCGTACTTGGGGATGTTTGGCGAAAGTCAATGTTCCAATTCCTAAGAAACGAAAACTTGGACCGAAGACAGTGGATTGTGTCTTTCTAGGTTATGCTCAGCGGAGCATTTGCTATAGATTTTTAGTGGTTAAATCTGAGATACCTGATATGCATGTTGATACTATTTTGGAATCTCGTGATGCAACATTTTTTGAGAACACGTTTCCTATGAAGGATATGCATAGCATTGCTAGAATTTCTTCTGAGATATTTGCTGAACCTAGTACATCTGTTGATCATTCTGAACAACCACTTGTTGAGGAAGTCCTTGAGAAGGATGACAATGAATCAGCTCCCAAGAGGAGCAAGAGACAGAGGACTGAAAAATCCTTTGGTGATGATTTCATTGTGTACCTTGTGGACAATACTCCCACGTCCATTGCAGAGGCATTTGCATCTCCTGATGCTGATGACTGGAAAGAAGCTGTCCATAATGAGATGGACTCGATTCTTTCTAATGGAACTTGGGAATTATCTGAACGACCCTACGGCTGCAAACCTGTGGGTTGTAAGTGGGTGTTCAAGAAGAAGCTAAGGCCTGATGGTACTATTGAGAAGTACAAGGCACGGCTTGTAGCCAAGGGCTACACCCAGCGCGAAGGCGAAGATTACTTTGACACCTATTCACCTGTTGCTAGACTCACCACCATTCGAGTACTACTTTCCCTGGCTGCCTCCTATGGTCTTATCGTTCATCAAATGGACGTAAAGACAGCTTTCCTTAACGGAGAGTTGGAAGAGGAAATCTATATGGATCAGCCTGATGGGTTTGTAGTAAAAGGTGAAGAGAGAAAGGTGTGCAAATTGTTAAAATCTTTGTATGGGCTGAAGCAAGCACCTAAGCAATGGCATGAGAAGTTTGACAGAACTTTAACTTCTGCAGGCTTTGCCATTAATGAGGCTGATAGGTGTGTGTATTATCGCCATGGTGGGGGCGATAGTGTTATATTATGCTTGTATGTTGATGACATACTATTTTCGGTACAAGCATGATAGTGATAAATGAGGTCAAGTCTTTCTGTCAAAGAGCTTTGATATGAAAGATCTGGGACAAGCTGATGTGATCCTGAACATTAAGCTGATTAGGGATGAGAGTGGGATTACGTTAACGCAATCACACTATGTTGAGAAGGTCTTGAGCCGCTTTGGTTATATAGACAGCAAGCCTTCTCCAACACCCTATGATCCCAGTGTGACACTCAGAAAGAACAAAAAGGAAACGAGAGATCAATTAAGATATTCTCAAGTGATCGGTTCACTCATGTACCTTGCGAGCGCGACGAGACCTGATATCTCTTTTGCTGTGAGCAAGTTGAGCAGGTTCATGTCTAACCCGGGTATTGATCATTGGCATGCACTTGAAAGGGTCATGCGCTATCTGAACGGTACAATGAGTTATGGGATTCACTATTCAGGGCACCCTGCGGTGCTTGAGGGATACTGTGATGCGAACTGGATCTCAGATGTTGATGAGCTCTACGCCACAAGTGGATATGCATTTATTCTTGGAGGTGGCGCAGTGTCATGGAGGTCTTGCAAACAGACCATTTTGACGAGGTCAACCATGGAAGCAGAACTTACTGCTTTAGATACAGCTTCTGTTGAGGCAGAATGGCTGCGTGAGCTCTTGATGGACTTGCCGGTGGTTGAGAAACCATTACCGGCCATCCTTATGAACTGTGACAACCAAACGGTTATCATGAAAGTGAACAGTGCTAAGGATAACGCGAAGTCATCAAGACACGTCAAAAGACGCTTGAAGTCTGTCAGGAAAATGAGAAACTCCGGAGTAATAACTGTTAGTTATATTCAAACAGACAAAAACCTGGCAGATCCCTTTACGAAGGGACTATCACGTAATGTGATAGATAGTGCATCGAGGGAGATGGGGTTGAGACCCGTGAGCGTTACACCATAGTGGTAACCCAACCTATGTGATCGGAGATCCCGTGAATTAGGACCTGGGAAGAACAAGCTAGTGGTTTAACAGAGGAGAGTTATTTTATAACCCTCTCCGTGGGAAGATGCATAACTCTCACATTCTGTAAGGCAGGTTGGCAATATGCCTTAATGTGTTTCTGTTGGCTATTCGTAGCAAAGGTGCTATCCTACAGAGCGACCTTGAAAGAACACACCTATATGAGTCCGACTGTTAAACGTCGCAGTCTATGAGATTTGGGTGATCTCTAGTAAGCTCATGAAGAGACCAGGGAGTATGACGCATATGCTCCACCCGCGGGGTAGGCTACTGGCAGCCACGTACTGGTTATGACTTTGAGTGAAGTCTATTGGCACCAAACTTGCAATTCAAGGTTCGTCCATTGTTCAAGTTGCTGGTAGATGTAGCTTGAAGCTCTAGGCGGAAGTTCAACTTAACAGTCTCTGCTGAAACACTGGTATATAAACAAGAAACGAGGTTTGGCAAAATCTCTAAATGGGAATTTGAGATCTGGTGGGGGATTGTTAGAATTTGGGCCCATTTGGGCAGCCCAATAAGCAATTCTGAAATCTCAAATTGGCCCATGTGCATGGCAGAATTTTGGAGGTGCAATGTGGTGCTAAAGTTTAGTCCCACATTGCTAGTTGGAGGAGACAAACACCACCTTATAAGGTGGAGTGTTGTACCACTTGGTGTGCTAGTTGAGAACAGAAGGCTCTCTCGTGCGCACTCCTCCTCCTCCCCGCCGTCCGTCCGTCTCGTCACGACACGCCGCGGGTTGCGGGAATGAGCCGAGCCGATGCCTATATTTTTGCTGTTCAGGAAAATCGAGTCGTGTAGCGTACGTGTACAGCTTAGCCAATTCGGATCGTTGTTCAGGAAATCGACGTGTGCGACGTGGCCGCCCACGTTCTACCGTTAGGGTTTCCTGAACCGCACTATATATTGCCTGCACTGCGTGCGCCGTCACACACCGAACCAATCTAGGTTTTGCCAATCTCGTGCCTTGCGCCGCCACCGTAGTCTACTCCATCCCGTGCGCCGGCGTGCACCGGCGAACGGGACAGCAGGTCTCCGGAACCACTTGTCCTTGTGATCCTGTACGGGAGAGGGCGAATAAGGTTTTTGGGAAGCGCCCGCGCGACTGCTTTCAAGTTCTTCATCACGGCTCGACTTCCTGGACGATCTCGGGTCCGCGGGCGACTCGTCTCCAACGTCGTCTTCTTCGAGCTGCTACCGTCGCCGCTCAAGCTGATGTCGTCGCTGCTCCAACGACTACTTCATCTACAATTGTTCGGTACGTTCGTCACGTTCCGATGACTGTGTTCGTAGATGTCTTGCTGCTGTTCATGTTAATTAAACGTCTAGTATTTTCGAGATTAACATGTTAGTAGCTCTTGCGACCATGCTTTATATTCTGGAATTAAATCATGGAAATTATGCCTAATAATCCAACAGTAAGGTGTGCTTGGGAGAGGAGAATTGGGGGCTGCCCTAGGTGATTTGTTACCAATTGAATCTTGCTGAGTTGCTACTTGCTAGTTATCTTTGATTTGAGAGTTTTCCCCTCTTTGTGTTC
Organism: Poa pratensis; assembly: GCA_947311845.1. Taxonomy (NCBI): domain Eukaryota; kingdom Viridiplantae; phylum Streptophyta; class Magnoliopsida; order Poales; family Poaceae; genus Poa; species Poa pratensis. The sequence goes on along the minus strand of CAMZMU010000049.1, from coordinate 64,700,418 downwards.
TTGTGTTCATCACTTGTTCTTCGTGTTCATCGTTCCCTCCGCACAAATCCGTGAAAATCGGGACCAAACTACATCACACTTTTTTATCTACTGGAGGCACTTTCCAGGGGCTCTAATAATCTATGAACCTCTTAACTTGCTCCCACTCTCGCAACCAATCTGGCCAGTCAAAAACGAAGCCGAACACACGCTGTACTGAACACGACCACGAACTCGAAGCCCGCAACGAGACAGGCCACAGGCCAGTGAAAGGGAAACGAGCTCGTGGGATGTGCGCTAGCTAGCTAACTGGACAAACCAAGTCGGCAAGTCGTCCAATGAATCATCTGAGCGTTGCAACCAACTGATGGAATTGAAGTCGAGAGCTAGCGTCGTCGTCAACGGTGGAGACTGGCCCGGCGGCTATAGCACACGCTTTGAATTTGATGCCCTGCGAGAGCGAGCGGCTGTAAATGGAATCGGCAGTGATCCCTGATCCGAGGCCCGGCCTGCCTGTGCCGCGAGTACAGCAGCCCTCGCGGCGGTCGCAGGGATAGGGCGCTCGCTGGGCCAGCGTTGGCTATCCACGATCGTCTGCCTCTATCGGAAAGGCAACTGGCTATTCCGCGTAAGTAAATGAACTTCAATTAGAGACCTGCTAGCTACACATGTGTGGACTGGACGAGCAGAGCGTGCACAACAACGCAAGTGGAAGCACCCGAGTTTCACTAACTACTGGATCTTGGCAGTAGTAATATCAGAGTGAATTGGTTGTTCATACTTGTTGTAAAAAATTCTCGACGATGCACAACCGTAGTTTGGGATGTACGCGTAGCTTTTCTGCTCTTGGACATCGCTGCGAGAGCGCATTCTTGTAGTGGGTTGAAGGTACAGTAGCAGGAAAGCTAATTAATTATAGCTCTGACCGCGAATCGACGCTACGTTACAACCAACAATATTGAAGTCCCGTAGCTGGTCTTGCTCCCGCGTCAACGCGGCAGAGGACGGAGCCCATCCGTGTGGATCGATGCAGACAGGGATCTTCATATATAGCTAGGGTGCAGGGAGTCTACAAGGCTGGCAAAGGCGATGGCGGGATACATCGACAAGACACGTCAAGAGATCGACACTGCACTAGTGAGAAGTATTGAGAGTGGTTACGGTGAAACTGTACCGGAGCAGTAGTGTTATCGATGTGCACTCGCGTGACCAATGAATGACTGGCTAGTGGATTAGTCCAGCCAGCAGCGACGTAGCTAAAACTTGAGATTGTAGAGACAGCGCATACGCCGCAGCCAAGTGCATTGAAGATCGGGCTTTTCCGGCGTCACGCGGGCAGAGGACATGGATCGCGACACAAGCTCTAGATGCAGGGGGCGGGGCGGTGAACAGGGTCCTTGTCGAGCTCTAGATGCAGGGGAATGAGTGCACGCACGGTTTAATGATCGATCATCTGGCCGAGTATTAGCTAATTAGGAAAGCTAATCTCATCTACACCCAACAACACTTAATTGCACCCGGCCTCTCATGTCTCGTGGACGAAGAGACTACATTTCTTGGCGCGTGCAGAGATGGACGCAACATCGGAGCAGGAG